>PVKC010000271.1:0-75888 GCA_004027635.1 Crocidura indochinensis | reverse complement strand
TCTGTAAAAATAATTATTAAATGTAACCTTGATTGCTTATTAATTAATGTGATAGGTCATGCTTATCAGGGAAGACATATGGAACATTGACATCAGTGACCCCCCAAGAACAGGGTTTTGAGAAAAAATAGAGTACTAGCAGATTTGTCCCAAAACAAACATAAAAACCACTTGATGTGATGATAAAACTGATGTATGTAAAATAACTAGTAAATTATTTATCAAGACACATAAGTATGTTTTAAAAAACACTAATACTATGGACATTTAAAAATAAGAAGCAAAGTGAAAACACTAGACCTGTAAATGCTACTCAAAGTATTCTAAAAGATGGATAGTAACCTGTATAGAAAGGCCGTTGAACAAAAGGTCAAAATGAAACAGAGATTAGACTGTAATAAAGATGAGAAAGTAGGGTCACCCCATAGACTTAATACTGTGCTATCCTTACATGTGGCACTATATATTGACATTTGTGGTCTGGACATTTTATTAAGTGCTTTATAGAAATTATTAAATTCTGAAATAAGTATAATTGTCTTTTGCTGCTTCCAATAAACTGCTAAAATTCACATTTAAGATTATAACCTTAGTATGGTGGATTCAAAATTAGCCGACATTAAACTATATACTATTTCTCTGTAATGCTGTAAGATTACAGTATAGCCTGAGTTTTAGATATTATAGCATATTTATACATATTTAGAAGACACATACATTCATATATATTCACATATATTTGCATCATGTCTAATGGCATAGAACATATTGATTACTTTGAAAATGAGATTACCTGGAATTAGATGTGCATTTCAATTATTACCTGAGCTATATTAATCCTGCTTTATTCAATTTGAATGCAGTGCTGACTAACACTTCAATTAGTTCCAGTTTGCTTCATTTCACACCCCATAAAAGTTACTGTTGGTTGTGTCTACACAGGCAAAATGGAGATAAAGTAATTATTGCAAAATCAAAAATAGCAGACATTGGTTCTGTTATTAAAAAATATTCTGGTTAGCTTGAACTATTAAGTTTGGCTTTCTTTATACATAATACAGTATTTAAAAGCAAGAGAATGCTACTTGACCCTTTATGTGCCTTCTTACATATGACATTAATCTTAGTGAAAGAAAAAGTTGAAAGTATTTATTTCACATTACAACTAACCTTAATGTAACATAATTGAAAATCTCAACTTGAAATGCAACATTTATTACTACTAGAAAGTAATAAAGTGCATAGAGTTTTGGAGTCTCAACTTGCATTTAAAGGGCTAGGTTAAATTTCATTCTTTACTTAATTTCTCTCATCTCCAATTTTGTGCTATAAAACAGGTTTTCTGATTAAAATGTTCCAAATTGAAAAAAAACACATCAGATTTCAGCTTATGTACATGTTATTTTGATAGCTGCCATGAAAATAACCTATATTTCCTCTCTTTACATAGAGGGAATTACATAGACTAGTTGAAAGTCAGTTGAAATGTTGACCTTTGGTGTTTCACTGGGTAAATTTCAATTATAATATCATTGTTAATTGTATAATACTTGAACAATTTTATGGAAATTCTTTTACTTACCAGTAAATTCAAGAAAAAAATAGCAGAAAACTACACACAATCTTATGAAAAATCAATCAATCAATAATGATAACAGTAATACAGTAACCTGGAACAGAGTCAGCATTTTACAGCATATAAAAAGTTATGTTATTGGGAACAGTGTAATAGGTCAATGAGTTTCATTTGCCTGGCATGTTGCCAAAAGAAGTAAAATATCCTAGGCAGCCCACCAGATTCCTGAACACAGATTCAGGAGTATTCTGAGTGCAGCCAGGTGTGGTTCAAAAGCAAAGTGGGGGTTATATTAACTAATATATAATAAAACTACAAACCAGGGATTGTGAAGACACATTTTTCATGAAAACAATATAATATTTTACTAACAAAAATGTGTGTGCAAGTTCATTTTATATTTTTAGATCAATACAATTTTATTAAAACCATATTTATGCCCTAGAAAGTAGCTAATGCAAGGTTCATTTCAAAAATAATTATGGTAGTAGCATCAGCATATCATTTTTATACATCCAAACATTTAAAAAATTAGCTTTGTAGAAAATTAAAACTATGGATACTTTTATTTATCAACTTACTTTTATTTTTATTATTGTATATCTTTGATTTATGAAGCAGAAATAGAAATAATTTCCACAAAATGTGAACCCATGGCTACAGGATTCTCTGAATAAATTTCATTTATTCATAAGTGAAAATCAAGGGAGCTTTTCATAGGTCATGGCTTTGTGAACCTAAATGAGTAACTACTAGTATTGGCATACTGATATTATTTATCATCTTTTAAAAAATATTTATTGAATTACAATACTTATAATACTGCTAAAGCTAATTTTATTCATGCAATGTTCAAATGCCACAAGAGTGTCCACTCTCTTTCGTCAAAGTTCCAAGGTCCTCTCCATCTACCTTGGTGTATTTAGGTTCTATTGTATTTAACAATTTGTCATTGTCTTTCTATATGTTTTATGTCCCACATATCAGGGAGCATTTTCTATTTGTCACTTTCCTTTTAACTAACTACTCTATGCATTATATTCTCTATTTTCATCCATATAGAAGCAAATTGCATCATCTAATTTTTTATAACTAAATAGTATTCCATTTTGCTCATATACCACAACATACTTTATCTAATCATCTACTTTTTAACTCATTATTATTTTCATATCCTAGAATTTGTGAGTACTGCTGCAATGAACAAATAACCACAAATGACTTTTCAGAATAGTTTGCGATTGAAACTAAAGTAAAATTTCTGAACCATAATTTTATATATTTGAGTACTGTCCATATTGTTTTCCAAAGAAATGGAACAGTTTTCTATTAGCAGCGGATGGCAATTTTCTTTTCCCCACATCCATGACAGTATTTTTATTTCTTTTTGTTATTTTTCATTTGTGCCAACCTTACTGATTTGACAAAATAACTCATCTATTTGGATTTGTATTGCTCTGATGAAAAGCATATTTTTCACATGCTCATTGGCCATATGTACTTATTTTGTAAGGACGTGTCTATATTTTACTCTTATTTCTCATCTTTAGCTACTTTTACTCTTAATCATTTAATTTTTTTATATTTTAGATTTAATGAGTGTACTTTTTAAAATTAACATTTTTTATTTAAGCACCATGATTATGATTATGTTTGCAGTAGGATTTCAGTCATAAAAAGAACAACCCCTTCATCAGTGCAACATTAAACACCATGATTACAAACATATTTGTAGTTGGGTTTCAGTCATAAAAATGTACACTGCCTTCAACAGTGCAATCTTTTAAAATTTTAATTGAATTTAAATTTATTTTAAATTTAAAAAAAACTTGCAGGTACTATTTCAAATTAAAAAGTATCAAAATGGGGGTTGGAGAGAAAACATGGAGGCAGGGCGTTGCATGCAAAAGGATAGTTTGAATCCCGGTTCCAATATGGTCCCCCGAGCCTGCCAGGAGCAATTTTTGAGAGTAGAGCAAGGAATAACCACTGAGCACTGCTGGGTGTAACCCCAAAACCAAAAAAAAAAAATAGTATCAAAATGTATTTTAAATTCAGTTATTACTATTTATAGTTTTCATAATAACTATCTATAAAGCCATCTAAGTCAATAATTCTGTAAGCAAATCATATGCTTTGGCCTATAAACTCTCCAAACTTAGAAAGAAAGCACAATAAATAAATTTCAAATAGCAGAATTTTATCTTAAGAATACATTTTAACCATATTATACTTAAGTTGTTCCTACTTGCTTTCTTTCAACAGAATAGTTTCCCTATTTTATTTTTGAAGGATATTATTATTTTTTAAAAAGATCAAATAAGTGATTTAGAAATAATCTATACATTAGAATGAATATTACTTTCTTGTAACTTCATCAAATCTATTCCTTGTTTCTAGACTTTTTTTTCTATAAAATTAGTGTTCATTGCAAAGTTTTTAATTCAAATTGAACTTCCGATAGCACTATAGTATAATGAATTTGGAGTTTTTATATCATATGTGTCAAGAGGTACATAATATCCTGTTGTTTGTATGTAGATATTAAATTTGACCACACAGTTTATGACAATGAAACATATATTATTCCTCATTACAACTAACAAGTAAATTTTAAAATGATATTTTTCTGTAGAAATATTATTTTATATTTCTCACTAAAATAAAAATTTAATTTCATGTCATTAAAGTATTTTTCAATTTTGATAGCCACTCTGCTGATATTCTATAAGTATATACTTTCAAATTCCTTAGGGGAAAATTAAATTATTTGTGAAAGAAAGAAATAAAATATATAATTTAAAATATTTTTAAATTTAGACAATAAAACTTCTTTTCATTTTATTTCATTCAGCATCTGTTTTTAGTTAACATGTTACATTAATTATTGAATGTCATCACGTTTTTGAAAGCTCAAATTTCCCTAAATCTAGCCAGTTAGACTCATGAAACTAAAGGAGATGGCTAAAGAATTACATATATATTGATAAGTAAGTTAAAATTTAATTTAAGGGTGCTACAAAATAAAGTTTATGGAGGTAAATGGATACCAGTAAATAATATTAAGTATGAATTAGTATTAAAATAAAAGCAAGTAATTCTTGGTAATCAAGTAGGTACATATGTGAAATTAAGCTCGTATTGACCATGATATTCAAAAACTTGAAAGTCAGCTTTGAGTTCAGCAAACTTGACAAAGAAAAGTCGTAAGAACAAGGGGAGGTAGCAAAAATGCTAACTGGAAGGAAAAAATGGGAAAACGTGCTCAAAGACAAATGGACAAATAGTTTCACGGTTTTTACAATGAATACTAACAAAGTCTAGCAATTTCAAGTAGGAAATAATGATTCAGTAAAACAAGAAAAATTGAGTGTGTATATTTTTATTTATTTTTATCTTTTCATTTTTTTATTTTTTGAAATAGTTCTTCCATTTACATTTATTGACATAAAGGAATCTGTTACTATTTTTCTGAGGATTTTGGTTACTTTTTGCCTTTTTTTCACTTTTTTTATTTAAACAACTTGATTACATTCATGATTGTGTTTGGATTTCAGTCATGTAAAGAACATCACCCATCACCAGTGCAACATTCCCATCACCAATGTCCCAAATCTCTCTCCTCTCCACCTAACCCCCGCCTGTACTCTAGACAGGCTTTCTATTTCCCTACTACATTCTCATTATTAGGATAGTTCAAAACGTAGTTATTTCCCTAATTAAACTCATCCTGTTTGTGGTGATCTTCATGAAGTGATCTGTAACTTCCAGCTCTTTTCTCTTTTGTGTCTGAAAATTATTGTTGCAAGAATGTTTTTCATTTTTCTTAAAACCCATAGATGAGTGAGACCATTCTATGTTTCTCTCTCTCTTCTCTCTCTCTCTGACTTATTTCACTCAGCATAATAGATTCCATGAAAATCCACGTATAGGAAAATTTCATGACTTCATCTCTCCTGACGGCTGCATAATATTCCATTATGTATATGTACCACAGTTTCTTTAGTCATTCATCTGTTGAAGGGTATCTTGGCTGTTTCCAGAGTCTTGCTATGGTAAATAATTTTGCAATGACTAAAGGTGTAAGGAAGGGATTTTTGTATTGCATTTTTGTGTTCCTAGGGTATATTCCTAGGAGTGGTATAGCTGGGTCCTATGGGAGCTCGATTTCCAGTTTTTGGAGGAATTTCCATATTGCTTTCCATAAAGGTGGAACTAGACAGCATTCATACCAGCAGTGGATAAGAATTCCTTTCACTCCACATCCCCGCCAACACTGCTTGTTCTCATTCTTTGTGATGTGTGCCAATCTCTGTGCTGTGAGGTGGTACCTTATAGTTGTTTTGATTTGCATCTCCCTGATGATTACGAACGTGGAACATTTTTTCATGCATATTTTGGCCATTTGTATTTCTTCTTTGTCAAAGTGTCTGTCCATTTCCTCTCCTCGTTTTTTGATGGGATTAGATGTTTTTTTTTTCTTATAAAGTTCTGTCAATGCCTTATATATTTTGGAGATTAGCCCCTTATCTGATGGGTATTGGGTGAATACTTTCTCCTACTCAGTGGGGGGCTCTTATATCCTGGGGGCTATTTCTTTTGAGGTGCAGAAGCTTCTCAGTTTAATATATTTTTGAAGGAAGCAATAAAATAGTTTATTTAACATGACACTCATTCTTATTCGCATAATGAATGTAGACTAAAGATTAAACTAGTCGGGCCCGGGAGATAGCATGGAGATAAGGCGTTTACCTTTCATGCAAAAGGTCATCTGTTCGAATCCCGGTGCCCCATATGGCCCCCCGTGCCTGCCAGGAGCAATTTCTGAGCATGGAGCCAGGAGTAACCCCTGAGCACTGCCGGGTGTGATCCAAAAACCAAAAAAATAAAAGATTAAACTAGTCGTAAATTTTATACATCATTTCAATTATTACTGCTCTAAATATATCATTCATGAAGACTGATATACAGGTATACTGAAACTATGCAGAGTGAAGATTACCTGATATAAATCTTCAAATTCTTGATGTGATAAATTTGACAAATGTTGTCTAAGAAAAATACCTTCAACTTTATTCCTGAAAAGAAACACTTCCATCTTGATATGTCTTGCTCATGATTTCCTCTAGAGAAAGCTAGCTGGCCCTCTGTCAGGACCTTCAGGCAGCCTGGGGACAGGTTTCGATGGTGAAGATCTGAAGTTTCAGCTAACTGCGAACTTCCATTAGCAGATGTCCCATATGAGTTCAGATGATGATGTCTGTTTTCCTCAGACCTACTTTCTAAGGTCCAGGCATCTTTTTTCCAACTGCTCCAAGAATAGAGTTTCTTTGTCTCAGACAAAGCAAGCAAAAAGCAGCATTTTGAGGTAGTCTTTCTTCACCTGGGAATCATTCTTGGGAGCTTCTTCTTTCCTGTCCATGCATCCTGCAGAGAGCGGGTCCCCGGGCGTGCAGGGAACCAAGCCCTCACCTCTGGGCCCATGCAAGCCAATGGACCATATGGCCAGCCATTCCAACCCCCTCTCAGTTTAATATATTTTTAAACAATATATTTAGAATGCAAAGGACATAGGGTATTTGTCTTACACACTGACTGATTGACTGGTTTCATTAGAGTTTCTCTTGAGCCCCAACAGGAATGATCACTTATCATAGATCTAGGAGTAAGCCCTGATCACTACAGTTTGTGCCCCCCCCAAACTTTTATTTATTTATTGTATTTTTGTTATGTCTGTTTGTATAATTTACTAATTGCAGAGCTACTCAAAAGTGTAATTCTTGATAATTCAAAAGAAAATGAAAATCTTACTGAAATATAGTTCTATAATAGAGTTTATTCATTGTAAGAATGGAAGAGATGTTTTAATAAGTACGCAGTATGTTATTTCTCTCTCAACATGATTCTGCATCGTGGTGTTTATAAAAATATTTTCACATCTGTTTTAAAATATAGTTATTATTTCTTTTTGGGGCAGGGCCATGCCCAATGATGTTCAAGGGTTACTTCTGACTATGAACTCAGAAAATGTTCCTGGCATATGGGACGCCAGGAATTGAACCAAGGTCCATCTTGGGTCAGATGTGTGCAAGGCTACCGCCTTACAGCTGCGCTCTGGCCTCAAAGTTATTATTATTTCTTATTCAGATAATTATTTCAAAAACTCATTTCAATTATTATTGTTACACATATGTTTTAATGAGAGTTTAGAAGTCTTCCATGATACTTTCCATATAAAATATGACTTTATAACATAGTAATCAGGATCATCCTAAATTAATGGGTTTTGAAAATCACATTGTAGTTTATTCTTCTAACCTCTATATTACAGTATAATGTTTATATTCTCTACTATACAAATTATCTAAAATAAACCATATGTACCATCTCTCCTAATGATTCCATGCCCAGTATTTTCTTCCAAACCCCTTCCATTTAATTTTGTGAGAATCTAGTTTGAATGACATATCTTTCAGAGCATGAAACTGTCTACTTCCTTCCAATGAAATTTCTCCAAAGTTAATGTTGGTAAGAAGGTGCATATTTTAAAACCAGACCACCCTGATTTGAATCTGTGAGTTATCATGCTTTGGTTTCACAATTTACTATATCTTAAAAAATATAATGTATATTATATAACAAAGCACTTATTTTTAAAATCTAAATGTTTTTGATTGCTACAGCACTTTACATCTATCTTCTTTAGCATAATTATTTCCATTTAGCATATGTATAAGATCTACTTAAAGTATCTTTTAAATATTATAGTATAATATATATAAAATATAAGATCGTCTTAAAGCATACTTTTAATTTTACATATTATCTAGTATATATAGTATTGTATATGTTTATATAATATGTTATATTATATATAGTATTTTATATACATATATATGATATGTATATCATATCATATTTAGCCACACTCGATGGCTCTCAGGGGTTACTCTTGTCTTTGCACTCAGAAAATTACTCCTAGTAGACTCAGGGGACCATATGGGATACCAGGGATAACCCAGGCCAGCTGCATGCAAGGCAAACACCCTAACTGAGCTCTGTTATCACTTCAGCCCCTAGTATTTATCTGTAAAGCTTCATAAATACATATTTCAGTAACTTGAACTACAAAAGAATTTCTAAACAATTATCATTACCATTTTAAATGAAATTAGTGTGAGTTAAGCAATGTGTGAATAGGTTTATTAGTATAATTATAATTATTTTTAGTTTCACAATGACTTAATAAAATAAACAGAATAATGCAAATAAGAAAATGTTAGTCCAATAATGTAAATCAAATGCCCACTTTTAATTTTAATTCATATAGGATTTTTTTCTGGTATTTGGGACACATCTGAAAATGCTCAAGGGTTATTTTAGACTCGGTAGTTAGGAATTACTTCTCATAGTACCCAGGGGAGCATATGTGATGCCATGTATTAAACTAAGATCAGCCATATTCAGGACAAGTACCCTATCCACTGTATTAATACTCTGGTTGCACATTGTAAGATTTGGAAGTATTTTTTACACATATCCTTCTAATTGCAAAGTCTATTCTAAATAGTATATAATTATATTTCCTATATTTGATTAAAACATTTTATAATATCTTTATTTAAGGACCATGATTACAAACATGCTTGTATTTGAATTCAGTTATAAAAAAGAACACTCCTCTTCACAAGTGTAATCTTTCCACCCCCCAATGAGCCCTACTTCCTCTTCCCCCAACCCCTGCCTGTATTAGAGACAGGCAATCCATTTCTCTCACTCACTACTATTATCATGATAGTTGTTAGTGTAGCAATTTCCCTAATTGCACTCACCACTCTTTGTGGCAAGCTTCACATTGTGGGGCAATTCTTCCAGCCCTCATCTCTAATATCTCTGGGTATTATTAATGTGCTGTCTTTTATTTTTCTTAAATTCTACAGAATCATTTTGTGTCTCTCTCCCTCTGACTTATTTCATGCAGCATAATAGTTCCCATATTTATTCATGTACAGGAAAATTTTATGACTTCTTTTTCTCGATGGCTGTATGATATTCTATTGTGTATATGTATGTACCATAGTTTCTTTAGTCATTCACACATTGTCATGTATTTGGGTTGTTTTCAGATTCTGCTATTTTAATAGAGCTGCAATGAATATAGGTGTGCAGAAAGCATTTTTATATTGTGTTTTTGTGTTCCTATGGTAAATCTCTAGGAGTGGTATAGTTGGATCTTATGGGAGCTCAAATTCCATGTTTTTGAGGTATCTGCATATTGTTTTCCATAAACGCTGGACTAGACTGAATTCCCACAAAAATGAATAAGACTTCATTTTTTCCCACATCAACATCAGCATGAATTGCTCTTGTTCTTGATGATGTGTGCCAGTTTCTGTGGTATGAGATGGTACTTCATTGTTGAGAAAAACATTTTTAAGTAAAACAAAATAAAAATAGCAATTTTATTTTACTATATAATGCTTAACTATAGAGAACATAAATGTTGATTCTGCTTAATTATATGTTAATATCGGCCTAATTATTCATCTTCTAGGTAATAAGTTTGATGAAATATATAAATAAAAGATAAAAGAAATTCTCACTTATTTAATATATAGAAATAATACAAATTCAATACTTTAAACCAATTCTCTACACAATAAATTTAATATATGTAGGATAGGAAAACAAAGCACAATCTAAAATTCAATCTCACAAATGAGCCACTAAGCCAACAATGGCAAAGGTTATAATTTGTATAGCATACAAATAGCTTGTAGAGAATTTCACTCAATGCAATGCAATATATTAGTTTGGTGTAAATATTTTCCCCCTGAAATGTTCCCTTAAGGATGACAAAATCTGTTGTTCAAATACTGCCACCCACATCCATATGGATCATCTTTCTTGCCAATGTTTTTAAGTTAGTTTTTGTTTTGTTTTGTTGTTTTGCTTTTGGCCACCATGTAGACCTTAAACAGCCAACACACACACACACACACACACACAAACACACACACACACACACACACACACTGAATATACATGACACATTTAGACAAAATACTTTTAACCAGTTAAGGGATGAAAGCTTGCCCTTCTCAGGATATTTAAATATATTGCTAGTTACCAGATTTCAGCAACTAAGACCTTCTAGAATCTAGGTAATTAATTACAAATAACACACTGGGAAAACACGCCAAATTATCACTTCTCTTTGAAAGAAATTACTTATTTCCTTGGGGGAAAAAAATCTCTCTTGGAATGATTCTTTCACTCTAGTTTTAGCACATTGTTTTGGCAGTTTATAAAAACTCCACGTGGGAGTTATACAGATAAGTCTAAATATCTTACTTTTCTTTAACACTAGATTTTTGTTAAAACAGAAAGGATCATTATATTTCATTCATCTTCATTTGACTGTGAGGCTGCTGTAAGCCAAAAATAGTCAACACTTGTGGAATATATAGTAATTGAGAAAAGCAGTAAAGTACATTTTAAGAACTCATCAAGGTGAGAATGAGACTCTTGAATGCCACTTCTTCCTCATTAGGAACTTTGCCAAAATGGAAAAATTGAAGATTGGTTAAGTAGTGCCTTCTCTCTTGACCTGTCTTCATGTAGAAGATTCTTTCTTCACCTAGACTCATTTGATGTTGTGGAAGTTCCCTGTACAGCACTTATTTGCTTTTTCTCAGCTGCCTTGTGAAAAATTTTAAAATACTAGAATTTTGTTTTATTTATAAAACTTAATACAGTTGCTGGAACTGGGTCATGCATTTTGCATGCTACTATGGCACTTTCTATTGAATTTTATAATTTTCTTTGTCTGTTTTTGGTTCACATCCGGCAGTGCTCAGGGTTACTCCTGGCTCTGTGCTCAGAAATCGCTCCTGGCAAACTTGGGGTCCATATGGGATGCCGGAATTCTAACCACCTTCTATCTTGGGTCAGCTGTGTGCAAGGCAAATGCCCTACTCCTGTGTTATCTTTCCGGCCCTCTGAGTTTTATAATTTTATATTCATTCTGGAGGAAAAAAATCATGAGTGACAGAATTCGGAGAACACAATTTGCACTGTCTTTGAATTGTAAAAGAATTACTGGAAAAGAAAAACTGTAATAAAAAGGGCACTAAATTTGAACTGCAAAATAATCTTAATAATGACCTCAGAGATAGTACAAGCAAGCAGGAAGTTTCCCTTTTCCAATGCTGACTTGGGTTTAAACTGGCACGTCATAATCTCTTCATGAATAAAGAATTTGAGTAAGTCGGGACACTGACAGGTGTGGTCGAATGAAAAAAAATCAATATTAATATAATAATGATGACTTTAGGGGATGGAGCAATAGCACAGCTGGTAGAGCATTTACTCAGCATGATGGTTTGATCTCCTGAATCCCATAAGTCCCTCAAGCACAGTCAGGAATGACCTCTGAATGTAGATCCAAATTCTTGAGCACAACAATGTGGTCCAAAAATAAAAATAAATTTTAAAAAGGCGACTAAAAGAAATATTTTACGGAAGCTTCTCTCTTGAACAATGTATTTTCATTGGTGTATGTAAGCAAGCCCATGAGTCTCAGTATATTATTTTATGATAACTGTTAATCATCGGCTTATATTTTTAACATTTAAAATGTGCATGTTAAATTTAGGCCTATTTTATACTGTTTATTGCGGCAATCTATAGAGAAAATAATAGAATAAATATGTAAATGAAGCACTTGTTTAGACATCAGGGTATGAGTTCTAATGAATGTTTACAATAGGTCAAAAAGAGATATGTGTCAAGAGATTTCTATCAATGTAGCATTCAGAGTAGTGTTGCATTGCCAGGCTTGAAACCACTTGCAGTCAGAATATTGTGCAATATTCATAGCTATGTTTCAAGAGACAATTTGCTTTAAAAACACAGTCATTTATCATCTTAAATTAATTGTAATTAATTTGAATTTTATTGGATTTGTATTCCTATTTGTATATAATTTGTACGTTAGTGGATAACTATCAATTATGAAATTTATACTTTCTATATATTTCTATACATAACTAAAAGAATTAAAATAACATATTGCTAACTATAACTTTAAAAATATCAAAATGCAACAATGAAATATTGAGAGATTTTCCTCTATAATATACTTGAAGCAGGAAGGGTGAGATGGAAACAGTTAACATTGGTGGCAGAAAATGCACACTGTTAATGTTGTACATTGTATGACTGTAATTCAATCATGAACAACTTTATCTGTGAAATAAAAAGAACTGTATGTTTAACAATTTTGCAAACATAGTGTTTAAATAAATATTTATATATTATATATATTTGCAGCCAAGTTACTCTGTGGTTCAATGCTTTTGATTATCCACCATCCAAGTACAACACTTTCTATCAATGTAATTTTTTTCTTTTTTTATATTTTTATTGAGATCATTGTAAATTGCAAGTTTTTCATAGTTGTATTTCATGCATATAATGACAGTGAATTAGGACCATTCTTCACTACTCATGTTGACCTCCCTCCACCAGAGTTCCCAGCATACATCCTATACCTCCACCCTTAGACCCCTGGTCTATTAATGTTAAAGGTCCATTTTGTGTTTAAGTTTTTATAGCTTTGGTCTCTTGATTCGATTGTCATTGACTTTGGCTTGGGTGTTTTGTTCTTACCATTTTTTCCCCCACCCAATATACCTCAAACTACTTGCTCCCTAAGCCCCATTCACCTTTAAAAAAATTAAAAAGATGTGAAACTATGAGGTAAAACAAAGTGATTCCTGTTCTAAGTAAGGTTCATATGAACTTACCCTGCAACAAGTTGGTGCCAAGGTGGCATTAGTGCCTCTCCAGACTAGGGGTTGGGGTGTTGATTCCTGGTGCTGGTTTAGAAAACGGTGCCACTTCTAAGGTTGGGATCCGAGGTTCAGGATTGCATGGTAAATGTCAGATCAATTGAGGCCTAAGTCAAGTCCCCATGACAAATATTCAAGGTGAAAGGTGCCCCTCACTATCAAACTTACGGGTTCTGATACCTATTAGATATTCTTTCTATATGTAAGAGTTTCCCATTTTAATGCATAAAGGAACAATGCTATATGATACCACTGGTTTATTCTGAGGTAAAAAATAGCCTTTTAAACAATCTATATGACCTAGTTTTAACCTGAACTCGGATCCCAAATGAGAGTTTTCTATTAGAATTTTCTATGCAGATCCAGAAAAGGGATGGGGAAGCTACCTATAAATATATAATGATATTACGTACTTAGAATTATAACTATTAAGGAAATGCATCTACAGAAACATAGAAAGTCTTTAAGTCTTTTGAGATAGTCTGAGGAGGAGATAAAATACAGAGCACATTTTCATCCTGCACCACAGTCTTGTGAAGTCTGAGAAGTGGTTCGCAGTAGTCAGGGAGCAGGTAGTGTTCTTGAGTTGATGGTCTTCCAAGCAAAATCCAGTAGCAAGCAACAATCCACATGTAATGAATTAGCAGGAGAGGTGACTGCACTTTCTTTTCAGAAACAAAAGGTAGGGGAATGGGTGGGTGACCTTACACTTTGGGAACTGAATGGCAGCTTGCCGGGGCAGGGAGAAGGTTCCTGTTCTGAACAGTTAAGAACTGAGAGTAAAGAGGGTTACATAGGGAGAGATAATGGATCAAGTTTGAGTGGGTGAGAGGATAGAAGAGGATTTGTAAGGTGGTGAATAAAGGGGTGATATATAAGAAACTATATACAATATTACTGTGTATATACAAAGTACGTATTGTACATATACAATATACAGTTAATTGTTCAAAATGCAGATTAGACAAGCATAGAGAAGTTCACCACACACACACACACACACACACACACACAGACACAGAAATAGACATTGGATATCTATCTGTAGGTTGCAGTGGAGGATTGACCCTTATGGGATGGGTCAGAGTGCTTAAAAATTATGAGGCCTCGGGGTCCGGGAGATAGCATGGAGGTAAGGCATTTGCCTTTCATGCAAAAGGTCATCGGTTCGAATCCCGGTGCCCCATATGGTCCCCCATGCCTGCCAGGAGCAATTTCCTGAGCATGGAGCCAGGAGTAACCGCTGAACACTGCCGGGTGTGACCCCTCCAAAAAAAAACAAAAACAAAACAAACAAACAAACAAACAAAAAATTATGAGTCCTCTACACAAAGGGGAAATATTTTCCAATTTCTAGGCACTTCATCAATGGTGAGGGTAATTTTTGCTAACTTAAATCTTCTGTGGTTAGATTGTGCATGGAGCATTTTTGGAGACAATCATTATTTTCACATCTAGAGTACTAAGCACTGTATGAGGAGTCTACCCCATGTACTATCATGTACTGTGTCTTGGGCATCCAGGTTTCTTTTCTGAAAGCAAAATGACCATGTGGGCATTATAATATAATAGTAAAGTTTGGGGTAACCTTTATGACTAAAAAGCCAGATATCTGGCTCTAACAACAGCCTGGCATTTCCAAAGATGGGCCCCCAGTAGTTTACCCCCACCCTGCACCCTGTTATCACTTTCTGTCACTGAGACCCTGCTTTCAGTTCAGCCCCTCTTTTATATGACTTTGAGACATATGCTAGTATAACGGTCAAATCAATATCTAATATTATCATCTGGTGTTCAAAGAAGTGACTTTGCATACTGAATCTCCATGAAACTCTATACATTGTCATGTAAGATCCCTGAATAAACCACAGCATTATCCTCGGCTGCTTGAGCACGTGTTCTTGGCAGCTGCTCTCCTAACTTCTAGCTTGTTTTCGACCCTGGATAGGGGTGACGGGACAGCAGGCTCCTCAGGGGAAACTCCCCTCTGCTGCCTTTTTTGAGCCACTGAAACCTCCTGCAAGAGAAAGAGACCTAGATTTTTTGTCTAAGTGGTCACCACACTTGCCGGAGGAACAATGGGGCAAAGGGCTAGCAAGGGAGGGAGCTGAACCCTCGAGTGCCTGACCAACAAGCTCTGACACCCAGCAGTAAAGTAGCTTAAATAGAAAAATAATTTGTGAAAATATACTCAATGAACGGGGTCTGTAACAAAAGTCAGTAGTGGGCAGTTACCTCCTAGTTCAATGTGCTCTATAGATATGATCAATAAATCATAATAGCAAATACAATCAAAAGGAAAATAGATGGATCGGACCAGTAGCACAGTGGTAGGGCATTTAACTTGCACACGACTGACCCAGGAAGGACCTCGTGCCAGATGACCTCCTAAGCCAGGAGCGATTTCCGAACGCATAGGCAGGAGTAAGCCTTGGGCGTCACTGGGTGTGCTCCCAAAACAAAAACAAATGAAAAACTAGTAAATTATTTTGTTAAGATATAGTCATAATGAGCACTGTATTTGGAGTCCAATATTATAATGTACTAAAATGCAAACTATCACATCCCACGTAGGAGGGCACAAAACCAGAAGAGCTCATCAAGCCTTCTACGTGCAGTGCACTCCTGAAAAATAGGAATTTTGCCAAAAAGGCCTGCCTAAGAGAAGTCAATAAGTTGACCCTTTTACGTGGAGTGTTTGGCATAAATTCTACGTGGTTGTGACTATATCTCTCTTTATTTTTGACCATTAGAAATCAGGCCTCAGTATTCTCTCCTTCTAACAAAGCAGGACAGTATCAGACTCCCACCAAGGAATTCACTGACCAGTTCTCTCTGATCTGTGCCACCCTGGCGCCAAAATCAGGTTTTCCCAAAACTCAGCTCAGGATGAAAGCAATTTTCAGTTTTCCCCCTAAACTCTAAAACATTTTCTCTCTTCCCTGATAATTACTATTCTGCTTACTCAAAGAATTTCTCACTTCTCTGAAAAGTACCTAGCTCCCTCTGCTTTACCCAAAACAAACCAACCCACAACAAACTCCTTTTCACCCTCAGTATCTGCTTCTTTAATACGTAGATTTTAGCTAGCTTTTTCCATTGTGCTCCTCCAAAAAGATCCCATTTTCTTTGATCCCCCAAGAAAATTACTCTGCATTCCAGAGTTACTTTATAAGTCTCTCAGCTGAATCAATACATTTGTCCTCGTCTCTATAGACGTGGGTTCCCATACTTCGCATGTGGTATTTCATTTTTCTACAATAATATTTCCATTTCTTCATTCTACTCGTGTCCCACTCTCTCCCGTGGAATGGTTCTCGAAACCCACGAAGAAGAAGCTGTCTAAAGACGCTAGCCGTCGGCAACAGCAAAATAGTCAAGATGTTTCATGCATTTAGATTTTATATGTTCAGCTCCCACTTCCTAGAATTGTATACTATCTCATATATATTTTTTTTGGTTTTGGTTTTGGTTTTTGGGCCACACCCTATATTCCTCAGAGGTTACTCCTGGCTATGCACTCAGAAATTGTTCCTGGCTTGGGGGACCTTATGGGATGTGGGAGACTGAATCCATCCTAGGTCAGCCACCTGTCATTACTGCTGTGCCACTGCTCCACCTTCTAATCTTTCTTTTTCTATGCTGACTTCAGTTATCTTTCAAAAATCACTGCACCTACTAGTATATGTAAATACCTTTACATTTTTATAACGATAACTGAGAAAATCAAATTCTATTTGTCTTTGACACAAAGATAATTGAGGTTATATTCTTGAGCATCATTCTCAACTGTCCTAAATATAAACTAACATGATAACAAAAATGGACATTCACTAACAATATTATGGTGAAGCATTTGCACTATAGTTGTGGGGATAAAAATGATTTTCATTTTTAAACAAACTATTTTAATTTGTTCAACTCGAGCTATAGGACAATGATTACACAAAAAGGACCTGGTTTCTATTCCCAGCATCCCATATGGTCCCCTAAGGCTACACGGAGAAATTTCTGAGCGCAGTGCCAGGAGTAACCCCTGAGCACAGCTGGTGTTGTGGTCCAAAAACAAAAACAAAAAGAAAATAAATATGTGTTTGAGAGCAATAATATACCATGTAGTCACAAGGTCTACCCAGGTTCAATCATCAGCAGAATACCAGTTTCTTCTTTTTTATTTTTATTGTTATTGATATAGTTTTATCACAATTATTTTATTTTATTTATTTATTTTTAATTTAAACACTGTGATTACAAACATGACTGTATTTGGATTTTGGTCACAAAAAGAACACCCCCTTCACTGAGTGTGCCATGAGTAATACCTGAATGCAGAGTCAGAAGTAAACTGACTATCAATAAGTACAACTCAGAATAAAGCCAACTCACCTCCTCAAAAAAAAAAAAAAAAAAAACCTAAAATATGAAAATTATCCCAGGAATAGGGTGTTGTCACACCCAGCAGTACTTAGAGATAACTCGGGCTCTGGCTCAGAAATGTTTCCAGCCTCAAGGGACTTTATTCGATGTGGAGATGGAACTGCATGCAAGGCAAATGCTCTATCCATTGTGGTATGACTCAGATCCCTGAAAAATTATTTTAAATTTGTATGACTCTTTTGCATTGATAAAATTATTAACACTCAAAAATAGTCATCTTAGGGGGCCGGGCGGTGGCGCTGGAGATAAGGTGCCTGCGCTAACCTAGGACGAACCGCGGTTCGATCCCCTGGTTCCCCATATGGTCCCCCGTGCCTGCCAGGAGCGACTTCTGAGCTAATAGCCAGGAGTAACCCCTGAGCGTCGCCGGGTGTGGCCCAAAAACCAAAAAAAAAAAAAAAATTCTTCTTAAAAAGTGTACTGGCTACACTTCTAATCTTAATGATCAAATGTGTGTTAATTAACAAACTATTTAATATTAACCCATAAACAAAAATTTAAAATTAGCCATCATATTTTTTAGAGGCCAGAGTAATTAGTACAGTGGGTAATGTGGGTAATAATAATACAGCTGACCTCAGTTTGATCCTGAACCCCACTGGAAGTGATTTCTGAGTGCAGAAAACCTGGAACACTGCCAGGTGTTGTCCAAAGCCCATAAATAAACAAATACATAAATAAATAAAATAAACTTAATTATATTTTCTTGAAATTTATCAAAGGAAAATCAAATAAGATTGACAAAGTACATTTTCTTAAGGGTCTGAGTCAAGAAACTTAAATGTTATAAGGAAGAACTAAGGTGTCCAGTGAGTGTACAGTGGGTGGGGCAGCTGCCTTCTATTCAGCCTACAGGACTATAACCTCTGGCTCCTAAGAGCTCTGTCCAAAGTGATCACTGAGCATAGAACCAGGACGAGTAAGCTTTGATCACTGCCAGGTGTAATTCAAACACAAACAAAAACCTGGAGCAATTTTACCTTAAATGAGAGAGCATATGGGTATTTCAGTAAATTAACATAGATTTATTGTAGTGGAGATGTTATGTCACATGCATGCAGTCACCCTTGGTTAAATCCCAGCCAACACATGTTTCCCCAGATCACAGATCACAGAACACAGTAAAGTAACATGCATGAAATTGCTTTTGTCGGGTGAACTTAGGAGTCTAGACTTTACCTGTTGCAATGCTCTCTCCACAATGTCTATATGTTCTTCATGGAGACAACTTTAGTTTGTTTATTTTGGGAGGTGAGGGACATACCTCACAGTGATCAAGGTTCACTATTAGCTTGCATTCCCTGTTGGTGTTCAGGGACCATATTGGTGCTGGGGATCCAACCCAGGTTGGTCAAGTATAAGGCACTAGGTTTCATGTAAGTTGACTGCTATACTATCTCTCTGCCCTAAGATAAAAGAATTTTAAAGTCAAAAGGTGTTGTTACCCAAGTGCGTTCTTTTTGTCTCTCTCTGTCACACTGTCTGTTTCTCTCACTGTCTCTCTCTCTGTCTCTCTCTCTCACTCTCTTTGTTTTATGTCTGGGTATTTTAGTCATATAGTCATTGACAGATTGTATTTGAAGGGTGATGTAATGTTAAAGAATCAAAATTTATTTAATAGAAAACTCTCTCAAATATACATTATATTTGCATTATATACTATTTTAATTAACCTGGTGGTGGGAATGTTGCACTAGTGAAGCGGGAGGTGTCCTTTTATATAACTGAAACACAACTACAAACATGTTTGTAATCATGGTGCTAAAATAAAGATATTTATTAGAAAAAAAATGAAGTGTAT
This sequence comes from Crocidura indochinensis, assembly GCA_004027635.1. Classification (NCBI taxonomy): domain Eukaryota; kingdom Metazoa; phylum Chordata; class Mammalia; order Eulipotyphla; family Soricidae; genus Crocidura; species Crocidura indochinensis. Next base: position 56,219 of record PVKC010000271.1, on the reverse strand, counting down.
CACATACAAATTGCTTCATAGTATACTATTACCAAGACTTTTTCTTATAGAACCTTTAAAGTTCAGGTGTTTTTAAAAAAATTTTAAAATAGAATACAGTTCTGAAGGAAATATTGTTCTTTCTACATATGATTAGAAATATTTTAATCTTTGAAAATGCAATAAAACAGGTGTTAAAATGTAGGATTTGGGCGAAATTATAAACCGTTGTTCTTTTTAGATTAGATACAGATTTTTTAATATGCTGAGTTTGCCCCTGTAAATTTAGCTTAATCCTACGACCATTACTTTATTTAGGCATTTAAAGCTATTTTAATGAGCTTTGAGAATAAAGAAAACTAAACACTTGCATATTTTCCTTCGTTTTTTTCTCCCTTAGCATCTTTATACTTATTTAAAAATAATTATATTGACCTCCAAAAACTTATTAAGCATTTTCTTTGGAGCTATGTATTAAAAAATTAAACATAAAGATCTGTCTCTCTATTGTCTATTACGTTATCACCTTCCTAATCAGTTATACACTCATCTTTCTGATTATAAAATATTTTAAAGTTTGTTTGACACTTGCATTATATTCATATGTAATCTTGTCATTTCTAGATGTTAAGTTTCATGGAATATATATACTATAAAGAGCTGAATTCACATATAATCTAGTACTTGATTAAATACTATTACTGAAATAATTATTTTGAGCAAACTTTGAGAAATGATCAATTCATTATATTAAATCAAAAACAGTCACAGTGGTAATACATATTTTATGGAAAATATCATTGAAAATATATTCTTTTCTACCTGTTGACTGAAAATACAGCCTCAGTTTTAACAAATATCCAAGTTACAAAGCAAGATTTAATCACACCAGGTGGTATTGACTGATATATTTAATAATATAATAAAGATGCAATCATAACAGAATTGTTTAGTTTGTTCTAGGGCAAAATGCCATTTCCCCCAAAATTTGGCTAATAAAAATGTTGCTTACAATGTGATGAGACCTGTCAAGTTAATTTATTTTTGCAAAATTCATAGGGCTCGAGTATTCCTTTGGAGTTTGGCAGCATGGATAGCTTATAGAATGTTCTCTGCGTAAGAAACAAACCAATAAAAGAGTGAGCTGACTAGAAAGCAGAGCTCATTACAATGGACTAACTGGAAATATTTCAGGCTTTGCATACACCCTTTATCTAAAATGTTCTTCCTTAAAGACTTCAGTATTTCACAATCAATTTTTATGTTCACAAGCAAAAGTCTTAGGTCCTACAATTTAAAAAGAGTTTGTTGAGGGGAAAATTAGAAGCTGTGATTCAGAATTCAGTTAGTCTAGTCCTGGCAGAAACTTGGCAGAGGATAGAATCAGTTTTTGGGATGCCAAATTCACTGGCCCAGGTCCAGATGCTAATTCTGAATGCATGGCACACATCACTTTGTGTCTCGATTAAGCCATGTCTGTGAATCCTATGCAAGCCCAACAACAGATTTTATGAAGCATGTACATTAGCTTTCAGCATGTGATAGATTTAAATCCCACTTTAAATATGTGACTTAATTTGCTTTTTTTTAATTTTAAATTCCACTCTTTAAAAAAAAGAACAAGAAATGTTAATTAACTTTTCCCTTATGATTACTTGATTTAAATTTTAACAGTACCTATTTGTTATTTCTTATAAAGACATTTGAGATTAAATCAATATATTTACATAAATAGAAAAGTGTGATAGGAATAGTATAAGATTAGTTTGACCCTACACTTCGTTACATTTTAGTTCAGTTTATATAGTGCATTAATTAATTTGCATTTGTTAATTAAATTAATCCAAATGTGTTAAGATTAATCCAAGTTATGAAGCAGAGATACCCAAATGTCAGTATATGAGCCTATTTACACACTTTAATTCGAGGTTCCAGAGAAAGTTGAGCAGATAAGGTGCTTGCTTTGCATTGAGAAAACCTGGATTTAATCCCTTGGCATCCCATTATGTTCACCCCCTCCCCAGCTCCTGCAGTAATCATTCCTTTGCTCTGAACACCAACACATGTGACCCCAAAGCAAAGTAAAGCAAAGTTTGATTTAATTATCAATATTTTATCTTATTTCTATGTTCTGTTGTTTTATCATCTGAGAACTTTACCTAAATTTATTTTTCCATTTGCTGTTTCAGAAGGCAATTTAAAAAAGCCTTCAGTAATATGTGACTCTGCTGAAATAAAATTATTTTCCTAGAAATATATCCCAAAATTATTTTCATTTGAAATTTCTTGTAAACATAAAGTTGGACCTTTTTTATTAATATAAATTTGAAAAATGGGAGATGGAAGCACTAAGGATAGAATTAAAGTTATTTTTTAATGTGCTGACCTTGAACTGTGCCTACTTGCTGTGTTTTCAGCTTGGATTAAAAGAACCAGGATGAATCATATACAGCTGGCTCTGTGTATTACAATAAAACATAATTTTTTTTGAAAATTTATTGTCTGAGATCTAGATAACAAAGTCTTCTATCTATACTAACATTTTTAATCCAACAAATGTATGAGAAACCCTGACCTTTTGTTCAGAAAAAAAAGTCCATTAGTTAAATAATTGATTTTGTGCTTAAAATTTTTTCCTCTACAGCATTTATTTTTCCTCCTCTTTGTGTTCTTTTTTAGTGTGTTTTATGTAGCTCTGAGTGTTTAGTCACCACTGAATACTTAAAACAGAAAGGAAAGGAAAAGGCAAGTACAAAATTAGAAACTCTTTTTGAATTGTTGCCTCTTATTCTAGCCAATAGTCTTCTGCCTTGGACATAATGTAGCTTTTTTTGGGGGGGGTGGAATTAAAGGAGTGAGGAGAACTCAGTATAAATAATATCATTATTTTGCAACATGCTTGTGTTGACCTAAGGGAAATAAAAACTGAAGCAGAATAAAATTTTGAACACAGTGTGAAAAAACAATTGTTTTCATCCAACACTTGTTTGAGTTCAAGTGGTTCTGGCCTAAATCATGGGTAGCATGGTCATATATAATGGAGATGAGATTGGAGAGGCCTGCCATCTCTTAATTTATTTATTTTACTAGTGTAATGCTAGCTGCCTCCTGTTTTTATTATACCAATTTAATGCCAGCCATTTCCTGTTTCCATTAGACCATTGTAATGCTAGCCTCCTACTGTTCTCATTAGTGCAGGACTGTGTAATGGCAGCCACCTCATGTTTTCATTATGATAGAGCTGTATGGTGCCAGCTGCCACTTGTTTAACTTTACTGAAAAGCATTTGACCATGGTCTACATACTTCTACAGGCATTGATTTCTACATATTTCTAAAGGTGTCCACAGTGCTGGTAAAATAGTGAACATACTTCAAATAACTTATTAGCCATTAATGTGCAAGGAATATAGTTGCTAGTAATAGCTGGGCGGAAGGGGTGAACAAATGGAAAACTAAATTTTTGCTACCGTAGACTTGTTGTGTTGCATTTATTAAAAACAATTCAATTGAGACCTTCAGGTATTTTAAATTTATGTGTTCTACTGATACATCGATGGGTTTAATTTACTGAGAAGAGTCTGCAGTAAGCAGCACTCACTAAAAGTGCTCAAAATACTGCGAAACTTTTTTATGCATTATAACACTTATTGCCTAGAATTACCTTAAGAGTGACTCTTAGTCACATTTAATTGATGGAGAAATTGAAATATATACTAGCTATCTAATAGTGGGTCTGGCAAAAATCCTCAGTAAAAAACAAAAATCTACATTTGTGGGCCATGCATCAGCTCTGGAAAATAGACACAGTCAATATAAAATGAATTATTGTAGCTGGCTTCCAATGACTATTTATTTATACAACTGCAATAGAGACTGGATTTGTCCCCATGACCAGAGTTTACCAATTTCTGATATAAATTTACATAGCTAGAGTGATTGGTGAGAGGTATAACTTTAGATGAGGCAATTTAATTCAAGAGCAATATAGTTAGTACATTAAATATCTTTATCTAATCTGTCATTTTAGACCTGTAACTCTTTTCAATGCTATGTTTTCAATGCAATATTTCCTGTGCAAGGATTAAAGTTTTCCTAGAAAAATGACTTAATTTGTGCCTTTAAATTGTTTTGTTTTCTTAATTTTGTCCCTCATGTTTTTGCTTACGTAGCATATTATCCAAAATACTTCTAATAATAATATGCATATTAAATTCATTATTGAAAAGTAAAAGAAATTGTAACCAGAGCAATGATAGCTAGAGCATAGGTAAGGTGCATGCCTCGCATGTGGCTAACCTGGGTTTGATCTCCATTTGATTTGTCCCCTAGGCTGCCAAGAGTGAAGTCTGAGCACTGAGTGGGGGGGGGGGGTGTCCTTGATGATTCCCTCCACCACCAACAACAAAAAGCAACCCATAAAAATAAAAAAATAAATCTTTGCCTATGATATAAAAGTTCACTTTCAAGTATATATTAAATTACAACGGTTCTTTACTTTATTTAAAATATTATGCAACTTATATATGTACAAAACCAACATGTTATCACCTCAAAGTACTGTGTTACTAACTTTACAAAATAGTGTGACAGAGGTATATAAATTTGTTTAAATGATTAAAATCTGCTGAGAACTTCTATCTGTCAGCTGATCCCTATGAAAATAATGTCGTCTGTCTGTTAAAGGATTCTTTAGAAGATTGTAATGAGTCACCTTTAAAAATGGCAGCTGTCACCCCAGGATTTGAACCTTGAAGTACAGGGTCAAATGAATATACAGCTATGCTTATGAATTACATGGTTTTATCACAGAAGAAGGTCAGAAAGCAGTGCTGTGTTAATATTAGGCTGTGATCTACAGTTTGAACCCCTGTCTGTTGTCAAGAAAAGTCAGGCAGGCAAGAGTGATATTGAAGTTTTGTGAGACATTCAACATCTGTATTTAACTTCTCACTTGTCTTTAACATTTTTCAAAATGAATATACCCTCACAATGAACTCAGTATGGCTTCTTATCACCTGTGGAAATTACCTTTGTTGAACTGTAGCAGTAACGGCATAAAAAAGAAGACTGAAACATATCCAGTGCTTTAGTCATGAGGGTCAAAAACACCTTTTCACACCTTCTCTACCCACTACTGCTTCAAGTGGGACCAGGTGTGTGACTTGTTGCTTGTATTTCTTGTCTTCATTCTTTTAACAGTTTCTATTTTATCTCTTAGTTTGGGTATTTTACCTAAAACTGGGCAGGTGGAGTCATAACAGTTGCTGTGAAATAAAATGCAAGTTCTACTATGCTAATAGACCATTAGGTAGTAAATTAGCTTGAACAATAGTGGTACATCAGCAATTGCATTGCCTTTGAAGACAGGAAGATTCCAGCCTCAGGAAAGGCAGTTAAACATTTTGTGTGTGCTGGGGCAACAACTGAATCTCCACTTGAAGAGCTGCTCCATTGCTGAGGCTATGGTTTTCTCCTCTGTCTCTCAAGTTTTCAAAGTGTGCTTGTTCTGCTGGTGATGCCAGCAATTATAGAGTGCACTTTACACTTTCATTTTTACCATATTTAGTGCACATGTAACCAAGTTATAGCAAATACAATCTCAAATGTGGGTTGCATGTGGTAATTACTATTTATATTAATTAGCTTGTCAATGTGTAGACTTTCAACTTTGCCACTGAAAGTTCCTGACACCCTTTTAACACATTATCATTATTATTTTTAAACTAGAGTCATCCCAAGTTCAAATTCATAAATGTGCATTGGAACCGCCCACCCTACATTACAGATGGGTAAAACAGAGTATGTGTCAAGAGAAATAAAACTTTTAAGAAACCATTTACACTCACCTTCCCCTCACCTCATTTAAAGTCAATCTGACATTTTTGGCATTCCATGTATTACTTTGAACGAACTATTACATCAGTATTTATGGTATGAGAATATTCTCATACCTAGGAAGTCAATAGAGATATTTATTCTATGACATATTGGATTATTTCTGGTTACCCAGCTTTTACTTAAATCGTAACATTCTTTAATTGGCTTCCTTTCCATTATCATGAATTTTCTAGTATCTGGCCTTCACAGGTTTCCAACGCCAAGGTTGAGACAGATGGCTTATACTTAATAAGGATAGAAAATTGTATTTCGAAGGTGTTGATCATGTCAATTGATTTCTAAGTCTAGAAATCAATTTCTAAGTCTAGAAATCAATTGACATGATCAACACCTTCCACAAAAGCCAGCCTTTGAAATAAGACTAGACTCTTGAAATAGTTTTAGTGGAAACTTTTAAATCTTTAAATTTCCTTACACAGAGCTGGGGAACTTTGCTTAAAATGCCCTTCTTAGGAAGTTAACTTTAAGTGAATAAAGGACATAATGAATAAATGTATTAATTAATTATTCATAAATGAATAAATGACATAAAATAAATGACTTTAAATAAATAAAAATGACAATTCGAGCAACATTTTGCTCTTTAACTCCATAGAGATTCTTTCAATCACTTATCAGTGCTGATTAGAACCTTAATTAGTATTTACAGTTGCGAAAGAAACAGTTCCTCAGAGCAGTGAGAAGTTGGAAGAATTCTTTATTTTAAGGATTTTATAGAAATTATGGAAAGGAAATATTCTAATCAAGTTAGATAAGTACATCCCCCAAATACGTTATTTGTTATCTTTTTTCACATCTTATATCTTATAGTAGAGTTTCTCAACTTGGGCATAGTTCACTTTTTAAAAAATTTTTTTATAAATCTTTGTTATGGGACACTGTATTATGAATTCAGAATAATTGGTAGTAATAATAGACAATATATATCTCACATGTTGACAACCAAAAGTTATATTTTGGTATTGTCACATATACCTGAAAGCCAAAGTGCATCCAGTATGAAAGAACTAAAGTCATTATTCTCTATTTCACTGTATGAAAAAAATAATTCATCATAAATTCTCAAACGATATGCATAGACAGTATAGAAGCACTAAGGCAAGGAACTCATTAGCCTTAGGGTGAGGAAAGTCAGGCCAATCATTTATAGACAAAATCATTAGGAACATAATTATTTTGCCAAACAAAATTACACAGCAGATACCGGAATGTGCTTGCATAATCTGAAAATGTAAAAAGTGAGCTTTCCAGGGAAGAAAACCAACCATATCCTTGATCTTCAACTTTCTATTCAATCTCCCTTTGCCTCCCAAAGCTTCAAACAAGATTACAGAATTCAAAGGAAGAATTATTTCTGGGAAGTTGGAAACACACATAAATACTCCGCTGAGTGCTTGAAGCTAAGACTTGCAAGATTCAGCAAAGTTGGCATTGCCTCTAGATAATTGGAATTGTCCCAAGAACAAGGTGTTATTAGGCAGCATCTTCTAAAGAATGGATCACCAGGCAGAAGCAAGCTGTCCTGGTGTTATTCTCCTAAATTCACATTCAGTTTGGCAAGCTTTTCACAGCGCTCTCCCAACTAGTGGGCCTCAACCAGGTGTCCTCTAATCTCTTCCATAAAATAAACTTCCTGTGACAGCTTCTAAACTTGGCATTTGATATAATTTCCAATTTGACCTACCCCACTGTTTTGACCCCTCCTAACTTTCGTCCTAAAAATATGCTGACTGTATTTAAATATTGCTGCACATGCTGCCTTGCTCTTCATCCAGAATGCATTTCCTATATATCTCTACTGCCAAAAATCTTGTCCCATCTTAAATATTCAACACAAATGCTGCCTTCTTCAGGAAGCTATTCTTGATTCCTATATCCACTTCACCTTTCTTCAGCTGAAAGTACTTGCTCACTCTCTCCCCAATTTTTTTTTCTTTTTCCCTCAGCCTTTCCCTTTTTGTCTTCCTCAACTTAAATTTCTCTCACAGTATTACCTATAAAGCACCTATTTCACTGCATAATAATCACAACCACATATACATTGCACCCTGTTTTTAAATAATAGCTGTGCAGAATTTTGTCATGGCTACTCTCCACATTTTTGTAAAAAAATAAAGATACTTTGGCTTAAATAATCGTCAATTATGCAACAACTGTGTCATATTTGTACTATCCTCTTCATTTCTCGCCTATTGTACAGTCTATACTGTGTTCTATTCACATCTCTATTCAATATTTGCTAAAAAAAAAAGTGTAATATATGTTCCAAAATTAGTGCTACACTGAAGTGGAATGTCAAATATTCCAGAAGATATGCCATCAAAGAGGCCACATCTGACTTGTTCATTTATTTCCTTTCATCCTCTGCATTATAAACAGAGAATAAACTTCAATGTTATAAAACTGAAAAAAAATGAGGTATGTTAATAGTATGATTTTAAAGATGTTTTGTCAAGAATTCAGACTGAGAAACCATCTCAGAAAACGTACTTATTCCTCTTTAATCTAAGCAAAATATTTCACATGATAAATCTTGAAGTGAGAATTTATTTTTTTTTTATTTTCTGGTGTTGGGGGACATAGTAATGCTCAGGGGTTAATTCCTGCTCTATACTCAAGAACCACTTCTGGTGGTGCTCCTGGGACCATATGAATGGCTGAGGATGGAGCACAGGTTGGCCATATGCAAGGTGAGCACCCTGCCAGCTGTGCTATTGCTCTGGCCCCAAAGTGAAAATTTCTTAACATACAAGAATTAATATTGGGGTCTGGGAGATAGCATGGAGGTAAGGCATTTGCCTTTCATGCAAAAGGTCATCGGTTCGAATCCTGGTGCCCCATATGGTCCCCCGTGCCTGCCAGGAGCAATTTCTGAGCATGGAGCCAGGAGTAACCCCTGAGCACTGCCGGGTGTGACCCAAAAACCACAAAAAAAAAAAAGAAGAATTAATATTAACAAAGTAATATGATTCCTTTATCATTTTCCAATAGTAAAATAGATAGCCATGTAAACTTGTTATGTTTATTATATATATATTGAAGTTTCTTTTTTAATTTTTATTGTGGTCAAAGTGAATTACAATTCTCTCACAGTAATATATATTGAAATTTTAACCTAGGATTAATACTACTTATAAAATAAACTATATTTTACAGTTATACACTACTTGGATCCTCATTATGTCATGCAATTACTAGTAATAAAATATCACTATCTTCAAAATTAATCCTTAGACATAAAAACAGAGGGGGATTATATTACTGAGAAAATAAATACATATAAAAAGTTATAAATAGTTGATAGTGATGTAAATGTGTGAGATAAAAGTGAAAATATAATAACAGGATCAGGAAGATTCTCAATGGTCTATATTATGTGCTTTACATGCATAAACACCAGATTGGGTTCCACACCTTAGAATAACATCATAATTCCCTGAATTTTTCAGGGTATATTTCCCACCTATTTTTTTTAAAAGAAGTAAAAGAATGTAGTCTTTTGTGAAACTGTAGATAAATTATAATGCTCATTTAAAGTGTAAATAGGGAAATCAGACAAAAAACCACTGAGTTTAAATGATAAAGGATAAAAAGTCAAAATTTGTAGTGAACTGTTTTAGCATACTCTGGGGTGCTCAACGCCTGAGGGGCTAGGGTGCTAACTCCTGGCTCTGGACTAAGAAATCATTCCTGATGATGCTTGGGGAACCACATGCAGTGCCGAGAATCAAGTCAGTATCAGTCATGCTCAAGGCAAGTGACTATAATGCATAAGAAGCTGAGCAAATGCTTTGCATGTAGGAGCCTTAAACTTATTCCCCTATCATCAACTGGTCCAAGTACCCAGCTTGTAACCACACTCCCCACTTCCACCACACTGTGCTTTCAGGTAATTTAGACAAAAACAACAATAAGGACAACTGAATAAGATAGTTTCAAAAGGGCATTACCATGTATTTCTAGAACTCCTGAGAACAAGGTTAGTTTTCTGTAAACTTTTAAGAAGAGGTACTAAAAATTGGAGAAATTAAATCAATGCAAAACCAGCACAACTTTTGTATTTATGAAACATGAAAGTGACTGAGAGCTGTAGAAATTGGCGTTTGCCTTTCATGCAAAAGGTCATCGGTTCGAATCCCGGTGCCCCATATGGTCCCCCGTGCCTGCCAGGAGCAATTTCTGAGCATGAAGTCAGGAGTAACCCCTGAGCACTGCCGGGTGTGACCCAAAAACCAAAAAAAAAAAAAAAATTAAATATTAAATCTGATCATTGAAGATATCAATAATACAGTATTTTACTCAATGTGGATAAAACACATAATTTATTTTAAGCTACAATCTACATTAATTTATATAAATATATAACTTATAATGTAACATATAATATAATAATTTATATTAAATACTTTTATTATTAGGAAATTTATTTTAATTATGTCATTTAGGAACATGAAGTTCCTAAATTAATGGAGTGGTATGCATTTCTTTTATACCCAGGTTCTTTGTTGATTTCCTACCTCACAAGCATCATGAGAACCATCATTATGACTCTCCTAACCACTGAGTACCTCAGGGAGAGCTCCCATAAGCACCATGAGCAACTCTAGGCCATAAATGTTTAGTCATCAGCAGTACTATTGTATCATCAGTACCAAAATCCCAACCCTCAACCATCTCTGAGAAACCATTTTACTATGTTATTTATACTTTAATCAGGTTGCTGCTCTTGCTTAAATTTCTAGTTGCATCTACTTAGTGAATTTTGTATCTACTTCGTGATGTTTTAATGATTAAACTCATATCTTAATGTGAAAATTTATTTTTGTTGGGGGGAGCCATACCCTGCAATGCTCAGTTATTACTCCTGGCTATGTTCTCATAAATTGTCTCTGCTGGTGCTCAGAGGAACATATGAGCTGCCAGGAGGCAAATCTGGATAGGAAACATACAAGGCAAAGATCATACCCACTGCACTATTATTACAGCCCCATTATATAAAAATAATTACTTGTGTATCTAGAGAATGTCTTTAAATATCCCATTTTTATTTTAAAGGAATTATATATAAGAAGTTAATAATAATCTTATTATTATTCACAAAATCTTCATGATAAATAAGAAATTAAGTCTGTATAATTAAGTGAAAATAAACTAAATATTTTGTAAGAACATACATACAACCTTTTATAGAACATTTTTCTATATACAAGCAAAAATTGATGACTGTATTAAGAGAAATACAAATTTTGCCTTTTTAAAAAATCATGAAGGGGCCTAGACCTGTGCTAGCCTAGGACAGACGGTGGTTGGATCCCCGAGTGTCTCATATGGTCCCCCCAAGCCAGGAGCGATTGCTGAGCACATAGCCAGGAGTAATCCCTGAGTGCCACCAGGTGTATCCCAAAAACCAAAAACCAAAAATAAATTATCATGGAAGATAGATTCCCTATGAACTACTTTTTAAATAGATTCTAATGTGAACTATTAGTATAGATACATTCTAAATTAAATCTTGTGATTGTCAATTTAAGGGAGCATAATTTAATTTTTCAAATGACATTTAAAATAATAGACAAAGAGATAATTGTTTTGGCTTGTTACAGAAATATATTTTAGACTTCAGAAATTTGGAATAGAAGAGAAATTTAGGAGTTTTAATTGAAGTGAGGGTGTTTAGCATCTTAGCAAACTGGCCTGGTTAAATCTATTTACATCTTTCAGTTTCACAATCCTTAATTCAGAAATATCTTATAAATTTGTAATTATGCTCTGAACAAGAGTCTTCTATGAAAAAATTTACTGGTACTTAGTTTAAATCTGTGCAATTATTATCATAAGTGGTATGTCTGATATAATTGTTATTTATACATTAATGCATGCTAATATATTTTTGCTTTTTGTTTGTTTGCTTTTTTCTTTGGACCATACACAGTGGTGCTCGGGCATATTTCCACCTCTGTGCTCAAGTATAACTCTTGTCAAGTTATGGGACTTAAAAAGAGTGCTAGCTATCAAAGTTGAGTCAGCTACATGCAAAGTAAGCACCCTGCCTTTTACTGTACTCTCTTTGACCCTTGAATACCACAAACAAATTTTAAAATAATCTAAATACAATGGAAAGAAATAATCTTCCAAATTTGGTTCTCTCTCTTTCTTTAGTATGTATTTCTGGCTCTTCACTCATTAATCATTCCTCCGTCTTTTAGGGACATATGGCATGCCAGGAATTGACCCTGAGTTGATCACATGCAAGAAAAATGCCTTAAGTTGTACTAGTTCTCAGGGCCAGACTCTATCTTTACCTTTAAATAAATTTTAAAATATGATTAAATAATTTGGCTACTATATATCTAGTTTTTTAGTATAGCTCATAAGTAATTTTATTGAATGCCATAATTTGATGAATATTCAAAATGTTAAATAAATTGTTCTTCTCAAAGTGATATTTGTATAGGACAAAATATAGAATACCTGATAAAAGTCCACTGAAATAGTCTTGTCCTTAATTAGCTTTTATATATAAAATATGATTCCCATCTAAAATAATAAAAACAACTTATTAACTGTTTTGTTCCACAATTACGTTATATTAAAAATCCAACATGAAATAAAACAAAACCCTCTTCAAAGAAAGCTGAGGATTTAACCAATAATGTTTAATGAGTTGTCCAGTATTATGAGTCTAGAATGAACAACAGAAAAGTAGATTTTCTTGGTGAGCCATGTTTAACCATTGTCAAGAGCTTTTGAGTTTAAAAATGCCCCATTAACTTTGTGCCATAAAGATGCCAAAGCAACTTTTGAGAAGTAATTTTTGCCATATGCTCCCAAAATTATTTTCTACCAAAGTCAAGTAATTATGTCTTGCAGGTTTACCTACTTGAAAGCATAATACTCAATTCAAGAGATTTATTGACAGTTAATAAATTCCTCTAGTAACATGACCAAGAAGAAGCTTTAGGTTTTTTGTTTGTTTATTTGCTTGTTCACATGAATGATTAGGTGCTCCTTTGACTCTGGTCAGATGATTTTGGCCAAATAATTAATAGCCTATTTCCCCTTACATTTGAAAGAACTGTATGCCTTTTTCCATGAGAGTAAAATTCCTCCTATTATGAAAAGGCAAGAGTGTAAAGGAAAGATAATGCCATTTTTTATTTATCTTTTAGGGACAAACTAAGTACTGTCAAGTCAAACTACAGGCTAGTTTTTTTTTTTTTTTTTTTTTTTTTTTTTTTTTTTTTTTTTTTTTTTTTTTTTTTTTTTTTTTTTTTTTTTTTTTTTTTTTTTTTTTTTTTTTTTTTTTTTTTTTTTTTTTTTTTTTTTTTTTTAGGATAGTTGTATAGCACTGGATGCTTTAATGATTTTCAGTAAAAATAATGAAAAAATACTTGAGTAAATACATAATATTAGGTTAGTCACAATCTCAGACTATAATGGTTCTGAATATTAAATCTGTTAATATATTAAAAACAGTATATTTTCTTAATACATGTTACACTTTCAGAGGTAATGTAAAATTAAAGAAACATTCAAGAGCACAATATTGTTTTTGCTTATAATTTAAGAGTTGCCACTTTCTGAGATGGATAGAACAAAAATATGGCATGTTTACAGTAACTGAGCTACAATGCAAATGAGCAAATCTAACTTATATTGAGTAAATCAAGACATACTATCTATTTTTCAACCAGACTGTGAAGAAGCATAATTCCATGTTTATTGTTTATACCCAGGGCATAACAGTTCAGGGCTAACATTTGGTAGAGACTCCATCGATGTTTGCTGAAATTGTAGAAAGTGTGGCTTATTATTTTAAGTCTCCCAAATAACCATGAATTTATTTAAATGTCATTTAAAAATATGTTTCATCAGTTCTGTGTGATGATGCTGGGACATAATGACTTGTTTATGTTTTTGGGTTCTTTTACAAAGCTGTCTACAAACTATGTTTTTATATGTACAAACTATATACATATATAATTTTGGGGCCTCACCTGGCAGTGCTCAGGGGTTATTCTTGGCTTTGTGCTTAGAAGTTATTCCCAGAAGGCTCAGGGGACCATAATGTATCAAACCCAGGTATCTGCATGCAAGACAAAACACCTTCCCCATTTTGCTACCACTCCAGCCCCACCAGTTGCAAATCTTAAGTCAAAGTCTTGTTATATTGTAACTCCACAGTAGTTATTTGACCAATTTATCAATCTGAAATATTTAAATCATATTTAACCCTAGTAGCAAAATTATTAAATATAATCTTAATTGGATTTTACTAGCTATAAAATAGCAATAATGCTTTTGATGCATAGTTGCTTCTCAAGATATTGATCATCAGTAGCCCTGTGGTATGCTGTGTGTACTGCATCACTTGTATACTAATGAATTCAAGAGAAGGAAACATGGCTATTAGTAATAGCTTTTTATTCGGAGTCCTCATTTTCCATATAGGTCACATTAAACACAGCCATTAAACAATAGCATTGAGATAAATCCATACAATGTATGCTGCTTTTGTTGTTGTCCTTGTTCACCAATAACTTGGTGCAGCTAAGAACCTTATGGAGTGATGGGGCTGATAAATGGGTATAGCCAACCTGCAAAACACTGGGACCAGGAAATTCAGACTTTAATCAGGTCTCATTCAATTATGTTTTCAATCAACACATCTTGATAGCCAAAAGTCTCATTTGAATTAATGTTCTGGTAAATGCTGTCTGTTGTCAAAAGAATATAATTAGACAATAATGAGTGGGCATATATTATGCCAAACTTCGGTCTACTTATTGACCTCAGAAACTTCTACACCATTAGGCAACAAACAGCTTTTAACCTGGTTCTAACAAAGCATACTGCTCTATTATTACAAGACTGTTTCTTATGGTGTCATGTTTTAATTAAGCAGTGCCTCGATCCTTTAGAGGGAAGTCGTGTTTTACAAGATCTCAGCTAATTTGGGAAAACAAAATAAGGCAATTTCCTAACCAGGAATTGAATTAATTTATGGAGTAGTGAGCCAATCTCTATAAGTTGCCTGACAGAAGGATAAGTTATTCAGCTGAAGAAATAATATAAAAACATTCTTGGAATTGCATGATATGCCTCTTTAATGTTTACTTTGGTATAGGTATAACTAACACTGATCCTCACTACTTTTAATTTGGATGAAAAGATCTTTCATCACTGGCAATAAAAAGATTGTTTCATCATCCATATTTTATTTCATCAGTAAACAATTTTTAGAACCTTGACTTTCTTATTAAAACTTCTATAAATTTTCTGTGCTTGACTTCAGTTACATAAGAACATAAAAGGCAAAAAAAATCAATATTTATTTCAAATGTGTAGACTTTTTTTAGAGATTATTATTTGAAGGATGTGAACTAAGAAAAAATGTTCACATTCTGAATTATGCTGAAACCCCTTGAAATATCACTGTCCGATCATGCATTACCCTTTAGTGCAAGTTGCTCCCCAAAGGGGGTGTTTTGGCATCTCATAGACTTCGTTGGAAGCCAAGCACCAGAGGTCTGTGACAAAGGCAGTTGCCAGCCAAATGAATCAAAGCAAAATTCCCTCAACTCAATAGAAAAGCTTAGAGTCATGATTGCTGAATTATCACCAACATGTAAATAAATAATCACTACTAAATACCGATAATGTGTTAAACATCTAATTCTAGTTAATCACTGGTGACACAGAGCCTAAGGTAAATCCCTTAAACGTTGGCACAACCAATTCTTAAAATCTTTATAATGTTTTAATGTCTCCAGACACATATAATAAATTGAACAACTGGTTACTCAGCATTAAGTCTGTTTTAAAAAATAAGCCCTACTCTCCTTGTGGATTTTATTAACGACTGCCTTAGACTTGACTAACTGGTTATTTGTCTAGTAAGAGAGAGGCAACGCTTGATAAGAATAAATGGAAATCAGAATCCATTCAAGTTTAGCTATCAAGCTAAGTCAACCTGTAGTCTCCTGGCCAAAAAATAAAACATAACATCATTTAACAGAGACAATACATTTCAGTTACATAAATTGTCCAAAATATAGAGTCAATTAGGTTTCACATGTACAAGATCCGTCCTTTTCTAATTTAAACATTTACGGATAATAAAAACCAAGAGGAAAACTTTGGAAAGGCTGTTACTAGCAACCAAATACAGTCCTCAAGAGAATAAGGCTGATGGGAGTTGTCCACTTTTCCTTTCAAAACAATGTTGCAAACGAGGTACAGTCTCAAACCTTGACAACATTTTGACAGAAATACTTTCAGTAGAATTTTTTTTTTGAGGTTGAAAATTACAAAACATAATTCAGTTTCGTGTTTGTGTTTGCGTTTGCTTTTATTTTTAATATAAGATTTTATGACATTTATGCTGTTTCTACACTGGCTTGGTGGCCAGAAAAGAAGGCACAGAATTCTCCACCAGTTTGCAAATAACGCAGTTTTCTGCTCCAGTGCACAAACAGCCTTTATTTAACTCAGCACCACATTTTCTAAGGTATGGGCTGGAAACTATTTGTCATGAAGCTGTAAAATGCCAAAAATTTTAAACGCTGAAGGAAAATGTCAATCAAGGCATTTTCCCATCTGCTGCTACTTCTGCAAGTGCTAATTTTATTTTTCCCAAATCCTGAAATTTGAGGTTTCCTAGCCTCAGATGGAAGTAAGTTTGAAACCTGCTAAATGTCACAAGAAAAGGTGTAACTAAATGAAAGAATAGGAGGTGCATTGTTCTCAAAGAACACTAGGTGAAAGAGGCAGAAGATCTTTAGCAGAGGAAAAGGAAAAACATTCCGTTAATACCCAGTCCTCTTGAAAAACACTACACAATGCAAGTAACCAATGCTGGTACCACACATGCATTAAAGCATTTTTCATGGTTTTGAAATATAATGGGAACACGTGTCTTGAACCAGTTAAGATACTTTTGAGAACCAATCCATGGCATGATATCTACACAGGCAGAAGTTGCATGTTATTGGAAAAAATGTGAAGTTTCAGGTATTGGTACAAATGTAATTTTTGTGATTTAGCATGACTTTAATAAAAGCTTCTACAAGGACTTGCACATAACCATGACTGACGGATGTATTTTTTGACCTTTCAGTTAGCTCCATCAGCTCACTCAAACACATTTTGAACAGATTATGTACTGTAGTACTTGGTAGACTATACATTAAACAAGAGACTTTGCTCTGAGGCACTGCTTCCCACACTCCATGGGGAAAAGGAAGCAGGAAAAAACAAAACTCATAGAGTTCGACAGCTACCGAGGCAACACTTGCCATTTACAATATAAGCCCAAATATTTTTGCAACACAACTATATATTAATTTAATAAAATACACAATATAGCTCTTATACACTCAACAATTTGGCTCATATGCACTGAATCTGCAATAAATCAATAAAAATATGTCATTTGATGTAAACACATTGAATCTTCTTACATTTGCACATTTAAATGGTCGTGTGATTTGTGTATGTCTAAGACATTTTCACTTTCCTGAGCTATTTTAGTGTCCACAAATGAATACAACATATTAATCTTATTAATTTTTTCTGCATGTTATCATTCAAATATAATTATTTTCTCAGTACTTGTCTAGATAAAATTTAATGGATATTATCGATATGTTGTTGGACACTAAAATGCTGGAGTCATTTTAAACCTTTAAATTTCTTCTCCTTTGATGATATGAATTAAGTCTATGTGTGTGCAGGACAAATGGACTATATATTTTTACATTTAACTTTTATACGACATGAGGTGCCTTACAAATGACCAAGTTTTAAAATTTTTTCCCGACTAATGATATGGAATGTTCTTTATGTTTCTATGTGTGTGTGGTAGGTAACTTTATACAGAAATGTTTACCACAAATATATGTTAATGTTTGGTGTAGCTTGGACTACTGCAAGGTCTTTTCAGGATTTTTCAGTAGAAGCCTGTGATGTCAGCTAGAAATCCACCACAGATGACAAATTCTGACCCTGCTTTGTATGGGGTTTATAGGTAAACAGTTAAGTCAGCATAAATCACCGAGGATAGTCTTGGGGCATTCAGAAACACTTCCGTTTTCACACTGCATACCTTCCTATCAGATTGTCAAATGGTAATTCGCCTCCTCATCCTCCTTTTTCTTCTCTCCTCTTTCTTTTCTCACTTTTCTCTTTTCTCTTTGAGCATCATTAATTCTGTCCTGATCTACGTTTGGTCATAATAAAACCATTGTTATCTCTGAAAAAGAAACAGCAGTGAAAAGAACATACTTGTGGGCACTTCAGATGTTCACTAAAAGCCTTAAAGCAGCATTGGTCTTTCTTCATCCCTGTAAAATGAGTTCTCACCAGAAGGGATCATTTTTAAATCGACAGAAGAAATAAGAAAAAGCCAATGCTTTTTTTTTTTTTTTTCACTTCCTCACAGCCACAGGGTCATTTCCCCGACAGTCCTGCAACAGCTTATCGATTTCTCTCACGACTTCCTCTGCATCCACAGATTCTCGGCCCAGATCCCTGCTGGGGCGCTCTAGCTGCTCAAGAACGGCACCCATTTCGCTGGAATCCCGGCTGGCTCTAGAATGCACATCTGCGAAGACCCTGGCCATCTGATCTGATGCCATGAAGGAAGGGTCTCTCGGTTGCTTGCTGGGTGACAGATACTGACTGTCAGTGGGCAAGTACTGGCTGCTTGCTTCAGCCAGAGCTCCCGGTTTTGCTTCACAGCCATCCAGAGCGCCTTTCGTGGAGGTGCAAGGCTCAATGCATGCCTTGGTTGGGCTGCTTGATGCTGAAGGGACCTCTTGGAGGAGAGGGCTCAGGGCACGTTTGGCTTTTAAATAAGGTTTAACATTGGCAATGAGAATAGTGTGCTCTCGCTTGTCTTTTCCAAATGTACAAAAAGTCTTTTTCCCAGTGGGATTCACAGTTTCATAAGTCTCAGTCTCAACATTAGCTTCAACTGTGGGTACAAAGAGATTTGTGCGGTAATCTGCATTTTCAGCCTGATTGGCTGCAGGGAACTGTGGCATCCAACACCTATCAGAATGACCAAGCACTCGGCATTCATCTGTGCAATTAACACACTCTTCTGGTTCTGCAAAACAAAAGCGAAAACAACAAATCCAAATCATTAGGGTTGCCTTTAAATTTCTAGAGGCTGCCATCAGCTCTCAGGGGGCTTACTTGACCTCTGGTCTCTTAATTAAAAAGGAAAAGAAAACAATAATTAAAACATTTCAGGAGGGTTGCATAAACCTGCTGGCTGAGACAATGGTTTTATTTAAGTGTATTCTCTAGATATTAACGAATTCCCATAGCCTAGGGGAAGGAGTAAAAAGTGGCCATTGGAGAATCATTCACAGTATAATACAACATCACTGTAAACTAATCTTATGGGGATATCAGTTTGTCTTAGTTCTCTGAAAAACCCATCCAGGAGACAGAGAACTTAAAAAAAAAATTCGCCAGAATTAATTTTCCAAGTCAGAAACAGAGAAAAAACTGGATTGAGAGTTTCCATAACAAGTCCTAAACTGCCTAGACTTTCCCCCTCTCTCTCCACGTTTTATCCCTATTTTGCTTGTAATTGTGATGTTGGTGACAGTCATGAAATAAAAGGTTTCCTTTAAAAGCCTTCTTTTCCTAGGGAGAGTAGCAAATGGGATTTTCGTTCTGAGTGTGTTATGAATAAGCTTGTCAAAAAGTGCACATTCCTATTTTATTAGATATGCGTATGGATCAGGCAATCAGTTTTCTTCACTTCAGCTTTTGTTTTTGGTGTAAGTAGGTGAAAATGGATTTAGTCAACAGATACAGTTCAGAATGAATGACAAATCATGATTTCCTATTTTAAACGATAATGGTTTCTGTGAGGAATTTTGCTTCTATCCTTTGCCAATAAGCGTATATAGAGAGAGTCTAAATAAAGTGTTCTTTAACGATTCCTATTTCAAACATGCTGAGCAAGAAAATATAAAAGAAAATTCCTTCATTATGACAACAGCTGCATACTTACATGACCCTAATATTTTAAACAGTAACTAAGAACTACATCTTTCCAGTTGTCCCTTTCATCTACAAGTGACTGTTCCTCTTCTACTTAATGATCCATTTAAAATTAGGAACTATTTATTTTCAGAAAATATATTTATTTTATATATTATTAAAGAGATTGGAATACCCTACACATTTAGGAACCCAGAATATTGCCTTTAATTGATGTGAAAAGATCCCTACACATGTATAATGTTCTGTTGAAGGGGAAAAAACATCTATATAAAGATATTAGAATTGATAACATCAAAATAAAACATTGTGATAGATTTATAAATTACATTTCAAAATCATGCATTGTTCCTTAACTTGTAAATTTATATATATATTATATAAATGTATAAAATATATAAATATATAAGTATATATTATATATTATATATAATTTCTTATCCTAAAAATAGTCACAGACTAATTTATCTCAAAGGCTTTTAGGATAAAATACTTCTGTTTGACACAATTTTTTAAAAAAATCAGAGTGGTGTCTTGACAGAACAAAAATACCATCATATTTCATACTATGTGCCATTGCACTTGCGAAATGTTAGAAAAAGATGTACTTAAGTAATTGGCTTCTTTAAAACATATGATTTAAAAATATAATTACCTATGACAAATGAAATAGCTTAAGTTTATTATGTAATACAAGCAAAGGATGCTGAAATATAACCTCAGACTCAACTATCCACCCACAAATTCGAGTACTCTCTTAGGAATGACCGAAGACATATGGACTTGACAGCCTAAAGCAACCAGACATAAGACATTCTCTAGGAAATCTTCATATTCAAATGTATATGCTAGTAGAGATTATAAAACAAAAACATATAAAAATCAAATATCAGATATGCGTTTACTTATTTTTAGTGGGAATATAAATATTACCAAATATCACTATTTGTTAGAGTATCATCATATTTATTCAAAGAGTAGACATCTAAGTATTCATCTACTTGATGATATGTATTTTCATATCTCTCTACTTGTTAAAGTGATAGTCTTAAATCTTTTAGAGCAAGCTTTAAAAATTATAGCATATGCACCATCTTTGAAATATACTAACAATATTATAATATTGACAGACCGTTCATTTTAGCAATTTGGATATACTTGCATTGAATGAATTCAATAAGATTTTAAGAAGTCAGTGAATAATGCAGATGTATGAAAGTATGAATCGACCTTGAATTTGAAACCATAAACATAAAATGATTGTTTGCACTTTGCTGCTGAAAATCTGCAGCTCTTCACTTGACTCCTTTATGCCACATCCTAGGGAACACACTTTGGTATTGATTATGATATATTATAAGCTGCTCACCTTGAGATTAGCCTGCAATTTTGATGGAAGCTATTCACAGAATAATGAAGAAAATCAAATAGGTACTTTTGTAAAAGCAGCAGAAATTTAGGAGCACAAAGTAAACTATAACATCTAAGGGTCACATAAGAATTGATGATATTTGGAATTAATTTTCTAGTAACAAATAAGTAGATAAATAGACCTATAAAAGAGACATAACAAAAATGTGCAATTTTAAGATGGAAGCAAAAGAGAGGAAAGAGGGAAAGCAAAATGAATGAAACAAAGAAAGTGAAGCAGGTAGTAAGACAAAACTGGGTAGGGTAGGAAGATAGTGGTTCAAGAAAAAAGAATTTTATGGGAGGAAGTTTGCCCTATTTCCTGGTTATACTTTTAAAAGTGTCCTCAATATTCTTAATATACATAAGATGTATATACAAAAATAGCGCATTTTCTCAAGTTCTGTAGTTATAAAGGTAGATAATCTATGTTCCTTAGGGAGAGTGGATCCCAGAATAGATGTGTTAGAGTATAATCTATAGTAAGAAAAAATACAGCAAATTATCTAGGCAGATACTATTTGCATATATCATATATTTGTTACAAAACATAATAATATATACTGGACATGACATAAGAACTCAAAATAAAAATCATACGGTTTATTTTTTCTTTGAAACCGATCTATAATGGTAAAAAGACTGTTCACTTTCATTTCTACTTTTCTCTAAACACAAAATGATTACTCTGTCTGAGAATGTACGCTTTCTTATGTGACAAGAAGATTATATAATCTAAGTACAATGGAACTGAGGCAAACTGAGATATAAATATACTTATACTACAAAGAGTAAACAAGTTTAAAACACAACCATGGGTATCTGGGGAGTTCTGACTATAGAGCAAGTTTGAAGTGTCTATTATTTTTAAATAATAGAATTCATAAATGGTCTTTTGACAATGACATAAATTTAAATTTGTATTTAGTATTGAAAATTTTTCTATACTCATATAGCTATCATACAATTTCATAAAGACAGATGTCTAAAAACAGTAACTCTAATGAGCTCAATATTATGCATCTTAATTTATATGATAAGTTTTGCAAAAGATTAAAGTCACTCAAACAAATGTAGTGCTTACACTTCAGCTAAATGTAAGTATTCCCAAACACATCCACACAAATATGTAAGGCAATAATTTTTATTTTCATATAGTTTGTGACAAATTGAGCGATTTCTACTTGTTCAAAATATGTTTTTGTTTTGGATCACAGCTATAATCTAGGGTCACTCTGTAAGTGCTCAGAGCTAGGAATCACACTGGCCTCCACAGTGCAGGGTTTTTATTGTGATATTAGAGCTGCCTCTCTGTTCCCTCAATTTTATTTTTTTAACAGATGCATTCCTGGAAATAAATTATTAGAAATTCTCATAATAAAAATTAATCAATAATAGAACTAAGAAAGATCAGCATCCATAAATTTCAGAAAAACTAACATATCTCATCTATTTATATACATGCATTTAGAAGTACATATGTGTGTAAAATATTTTGCATTAAATACATCAATATACAACATTTTAGTCTTTCCCTTTGCCCTATTGGCAAAGGTAGTATAAAATCTATGATTGAATCAACAGCCCGACTAACTATAATTTTATAATTTTATACATTTCAAATGGATCTAGACAAAAGACACCTGGATCCTGCATATCCATATTGGATGACATCTGAAAGTACTTTCTCTATCACTTTTTTTAGATCCTAGACTAAGCAGTTTAATAAGTTAATCTTTGATATATGACAAACTATCATTTGGTGCCAAAATATATTAAAATGAACTGCCACAGAGGAATATTCTCTTGCATTTACGCAAGGAAAATATTTCTAAACTGTGTAAAATAAGTTGTTGAATGTTAATAATCCTTCAAAAATTAGTATAATTTTATGATTACACTGTGATTTTAATGTTACAATGTCTTTATATTCAGTGTGTAGCCATTACAAGGATGGCAAAATGCCATTAACTACTATGTATAAGATTAAACTCTAAAGCCAAAACCCCAGCAAGGATTAACAAAGATTAAAGTGGGCTTTGTGGAGAAAAGTTATTTTGAAAAAGTCAGGGAAAAATTCTAGACTTATATTATTCACAAGAAAGAATACATTTTGCGAAACCGATTCATACAAATTTCTACTTGAGAGAAAAATTATCTTTTATTCTGAAAGTCTCAGTTTCAGGCAAGAATTTACTATGAATTCCAACTCATGGTAGTTGTTGCTGTTATTGTTGTTGTTTTTATCTTAAGAGCATTGTACTACATCATTTAAAGAGAGATATTTGTGGCTAATTTGTTACCATTTAGGGAAATATTAGGAAATATAAAAGGATTTTCTCCCTTTGTTTAAATTTGCTGCCTTGGTAACTCACATATTTGTACATCTGGAAAGATGCATAACATTTCTAGCTTCAGGGATTCAGAAATGCACTTTATTGTATTTTAATAAAAATAAATGTTGGTGTCTTAAAAGTTTGAAAACTAAAATTCATTAATCAAGGAATTGATGAGGAAGTTCTAAATTGTCACAGTGATGCGAGAAAATACTGGAGAGTTTTCTCTACTTGTGACTGTCAGCAAAAATGATTTAATTTCTGCTTTGTAAATAGGTTTACCCAGGAACGGTGTTCTTCTCTTACTGTCGGGGTTGCTACTCTTTCTAACAGCATCTTAAAATTAGAGTTGTTTCTAAGCAGACAACTCTATAAATGGAAGTCCATTTTTTTTTAATTTGTTCACATCTTTTGGTTTTATTTCTAATTCACCTTCTTTCACCAACGTAAGCTTTCATAACACCTAATTAGCTGTCTGGAAAAGCAGAGCACAGCCATCCATCTCTATTTATGGTTAATACAAGAATTTGGGAGATTCACTTCAATATTTGACCCAGAGATATATCACAGATTACTTAACAGAAAACCAATTCAAGACAATATTCAGTTTGTTTATGTGCAGCTATATTTTACTTATTTTTGAACTAGTGATTAACATATTGTACTTACTGTGTTTTTTCAGCACAATTTCACACATGCACGCAACTTTACTAAATTACAATAACAGTTTAATAAGATATATTCTAACAGACCAGGAAAAAAATACTAAAATATAAGTCCGATTAGAATGTAGTTCATCGAACCTCTGATAAAAATTTTATTTAATAAATTAGCATAATTTGCTGTGTCTTGTGAACTGGCACTTCTCTAACATAGCTGTAATTTCTTTTTTTGGCCATAATAATTATTATTCACTTACTTCCCTTTACTGTTCTATAAAATTCTTACATTTATTATGATGACAGGCTGAATCATTCCATATAAATGGCACTCTAATAATGTATATTCAGTTAAAGTATTTCCATTTATGATTTCTATGTCCCACTTACCAGCATATTAGTTAAAAATAAACCTCTTTTCTTTCTTTACGACTATTAGTGGAGTAAAAATTTCACTTTTAATATTATTTCTAGTGGCTGATGAAAAACTACTTCAATACTTTTCTGTGTCAGAATAAGAAGAAAGGGATATTTTAATATTATAATTTTATCACAAGTTTTTTTCCCTGCTAGTATCCACATGACTGTCAGCCTTATTTTTAGCACTGTTTTTTAATATCTTGGTGTTTCTCTTATTCAGAGAAAACAAAAAAGATAACTGAGGAAAGTGTGGTATAATGAATGATTACTTTTTTGACTAAGTGCTCTTTCACCTATTAACTATTTTGTCTTATATTTCTCATTAGAGTATCAATGTTGTTTTGCTAGCTTTGTAACAAACATATTCTTAGTTGTGGAGTGTTTGTTTCTCTTTTTTAATAACTTTTATTGTAAACAAAGTGAATCACAAATCTTTCACAGTAATATTTAAGGTACATAGTGACATTGAATCAGGAGTATTCCCACCACCATTCTTGTCCTCCATTCAACCCTCTTACCAGCATCCCCCTCCTTTTCCCAACCCCCGCACCGGAACGCTAGTATAACTGGTTCTCTCTGTGTATAGCTTGTTGAAGATTGGGTATCGATTCTGTTGTCGTTGACTTTGCGTTTGGTGTTTATGTCTGATGATTTTTTTCTACTCAATGTTCATATGACTGTTTAATTCTGGTAGCATCCATTATGTTTCTCTCTTTCTTTAACTTTTTAAATTAAGTAGGAAGTATCTTCTTACTAATTACTAATATTAGGATGATACTTGTTTAGATATTGGCATTAATACAAAGATAAAATACTTGGACAGGATTTCAAGAATTTAAATTATTTTATAATTTCCATAAGAAAACAGAATATAGTCATACTATTTATAATAAAATACTATGGGAGAGCATCATATATTTTAATAAGAATCCTTGACAATCTGTCTTCCAGATTCCACTTTGGTTGTAAAGTATCCTTTTATCTGCTTTTGATAGATGAAGAACACATTTTTGAGAGTAATTTACTATCAAAGTCAAACCATGGCAGCTATGAAGTACCAATCTTCTAGCAAGCACCTGCACCACACAAAACTTCTGAATGTATTGCCATGTCTGCATTCAGATACCAGAAACTATTGGCCTATATCATATTCAATTGATTCCAATTGCAACAGGGTATTTGGAACACTTTCGAACTTTATCCCTTTCTATTCAATGCACCTGCAACACCTTTAGGGTGTTTTTTTAAATTGAGAACTTTTGGATATAGTACCATGTCAGCAAGAAGGAATTTCCTGGCATCTATATTAATAGCATTTACATATTATTTTATATAAAAAACATTAAACAAACTGAATTGGAGACTGTTGAGAAATAAAAACAAATGGATGTAAGAAAGTTTTATATAGGAGCACCAAGAAATGAAAAGAAATGAACTTAAATCTGGTATTGTAAACCTTGTAAACCAATATAGTGTCATAGTTTACTAATTTTCAACATACATTAAAAATGCCCTGCACTACCTACACACAGATATTATTTGGAATGGCAGCTATTGATTATATATAAAGGTATAGATGATGAGCTTTATTCTTTATTAATAGACAAATTGAACCTGAAGTTTGACATACTATTTAACAAAAAAATGAAGAAAAAAGGGATGGATCTTCTTGAGAAAAATAATACATTTCCAATACAATGACCTGCCAAAATACATTGAACTCAAAAATATGAAATAATTATTTATGTGTTGTTCAGCAGTTAATTCCAAGAAGTTAAAGTCAATTAATTATAAAGCAAGCCTGAATTTAATCAATTGCATATTGGCATTAGGAAGTTTTCAAGAAAAAGTACCCTGTATGGGTATTTTGTCAGGAATGAGTAAACTAACTTGTACCCCTTGATCTACCTTTTGCACCACTGTATATATATATGTATATATATATATATATATATATATATATATATATATGAAGTTTAATCTTTGATTAGAAAGTAGAAAGGAGATTCAAAATCACCATAGAGAAGAATATAAAAAATGGCAGTTTGAATTATGCCAGAGTAATATAAAGAAAATGAAATGTAGAGAAATATGTAATCAATAATACTATTTTGAAAAAATAGTACAAAAAGAAGTCCTTGTGGTATGTGATTCAAAGGATCTATATGAGAGATAGAAGAATAGTGTGATTCATGCATTGGAGTGTGGGAGTCACCTCACAGTATTGGGCATTTCAGAGAATAGAAAGAAAATTGCTTTTATTACACTACGTGATTATTGATTATAGGCAAGAGGAAGAACAACTAACTAAAGGACATTTTAAAAAACATTATCCAAAACATAATATTACATTTTTTGGTGAAAATGTTCTGAGTCACTATTTTTCATATAATTAAATATCATATTTGTTTTATAATTTATATTCTTAAATCTATTTGACACTTTGGGATGCTCATAGCCCTTGAAGATCAAAGCCATGATACTGAGTTATATTTATTCTTATTCCTTAAGCACAGAGATACTCAATATTCAATATATACTTCTAGATTTAAAAAGAATATTACATATGCTTCAAAGGAAAAAAGCATTTAAAAAAAGAGAGTCAAGATCTGAAGGGATAGATGAAAGGTCAGATCATATAATCTACATGTAGAGATTGGTATGATAATACAGTGGGAAGGGCATTTAACTTGCACCCTTCTGACTCAGGTTTGATACAATGTATCCTTCAAGCCTTTAAGGAGTAATTCTTCAAAATATAGCCAGGAGTAATCCTGAAACACTGCTGCTTGTAGCCCCTAAACAACAACAGCAACAATAATGACATGCGAGAGTCTCCAATTCTATCTTAGGCACCACAGGTTACCCTTGAACAATGTTGTGATCAATCCCCAGTACAGAATCAGGAGTAGCATCTGAGCATTACTTCTGGGTGTGGGTGTGGATAAAATATACTAAAGACACTTTGACAAAGAAGAAATACAAATGGCCAAAAGACACATGAAAAAATGTTCCACATCACTAATCATCAGGGAGATGCAAATCAAAACAACTATTAGGTACGACCTCACAGCACAGTGATTGGCACACATCACAAAGAATGAGAACAAGCAGTGTTGGCGGGGATGTGGAGAGAAAGGAACTCTTATTCACTGCTGGTGGGAATGCCATCTAGTCCAACCTTTATGGAAAGCAATATGGAGATTCCTCCAAAAACTGGAAATCGAGCTCCCATATGATCCAGTTATACCACTCCTAGGAATATACCCTAGGAACACAAAAATAGAGTACAAAAATACCTTCCTTACACCTATATTCATTGCAGCACTATTTACCATAGCAAGACTCTGGAAACAACCAAGATGCCCTTCAACAGATGAGTGGCTAAAGAAACTGTGGTACATATGTACAATGGAATATTATGGAGCCATCAGGAGAGATGAAGTCATGAAATTTTTCTATACATGGATGTACATGGAGTCTATTATGATGAATGAAATAAGTCAGAGAGAGAAAGATGCAGAATAGTCTCATTCATATATGGGTTGTAAGAAAAATGAAAGACATTCATGCAATAATTTTCAGAGACAAAAGAGAGGAGGGCTGGAAGTTACAGCCCACTTCATGAACCTCGCCACAAAGAGTTTAGTTAGAGAAATAACTACATTGCGAACTATCCTAACAATGAGAATGCATGAAGGAAATAGAAAGCCTGTCTAGAGTACAGGTGTGAGCCGGGTGGGGAGAAGGGAGAACTGGGACCTGGTGGTGGGAATGTTGCACTGATGATGGTTACACTGATTTCAATCTTATATAATTGAAACCCAACCACAATCATGTTTGCAACCAAGGTGTTTAAATAAAATATTATTTTAAAAATAAACTAAAGAAACTGAAAGCATTAAATTTTTTTAGGTATATTACTCACAAAGTATTCATTAGAAGAGCATTCAATTATGAGACTCATCTGTCAGTTTTTACAATAAGACTAGACCCCAAATTAAATGATGCATAATGTGAATGATATATAGTTCTTAAAATAACATTCCATCTGTCTGTTAAATAGCATGTTCATATAAAAATCTAAAGTTCTTTATTCCACATCAAACATACCCTCTTAAATAAGATAAATACATTCTGCCTGTCCTACATTCGACTGAAACTCAAAGGTGAGAATATGTTTCACTTTGAGAGTTTTTGAAAGTAGTGTACCTTTTATTAGAATTAAAGGATACACTTAGACAATCATTTCTGTTTCATGTAAATGATGGAAAGCAGTGAAACCCATTCGTTTCTTCTTAAATTTCTTTCATTATTCTAATTTTCTACTGCATTGCAGTGCAGCCTGTATCCTATTTTACTTTAGCCATATCAATAACTTATTTAAGAGCTGTCCTAGGCATGTATATTCATTAATAAGCCCTTGAAGTTGTAGGACCTTGAAGGGTTAACACCACTTCCTAAGTAATCTGATTCATATGCAGTGAGAAACCAATGCTGGGGCATGAAATAGTTAGTAAAAGCTGTTTGGTTTACAAGGACAAATTTAAAATTCTAGCAACTAAAATACTGTGAATTCAGACTCGCCTATTTAAATATGCTACTATGCTTCATCTTTAGAGAGGATGTTTTCCTCATGCTTTTATAGCCTCTGTAAGCTAACCCCATCTCTGATAATGACACCATTTTTGGTGTCATGAATGAATACATCTAAAATTCTAGTCATCTTCCTAACAAAGTGGCAATCCTGTAAGGAAGGTCACTGAAAACATCCCTATTAAGTCAACATCTTCTTTAGAAGCAAGCAAGAACATCCTATTAGTGTTTATCTCCTGCCTGCTACTGTATTTGTATTGGGATGTATATCTATTTATTAGCTTAAGCCCCATTGTGAGACTTGTTTCTAGTAATTGTTTTCAATTGCTAGAAACAAGTAAACAAAATCAGGTAGCATTTTTAACCCTCCCAGAAAATAGAATTAATTCAGATACAACTAATCTTCACCTGCTTATTTTTAGTAATCAACTACGACCAATAGGATTTTGAAGTTCCAGAAGGTGTAATCTTAAAAAAAGGTTTTAATTTTGTATATATAATAATACAATTCTATTTTGCAAAAAGCTATTCATTAAATTCACAGAATTACTCTAGATATTGATCTAGAGTTTTCAATAAATTACATAAAAATTGTCTTACACAAATCATTATTTAAAAGAAGTTACAATTGACATATGGACAGTAGTTGAGGGTCTTTGGCACTAATTGCATTAGAGTTGCAATAATATTGTGCAAACCAAAGTATTAACATTAGCATGATTGTTACAATGCACCTCAATAGCAATATGCATTTTAAAGAGAATAAAAACAAATATCAGTATACCAGAATAAAATTACAACACTGACACTTAAAAAAGAAGATACAAATAGTTTTAAAGAAAAGATTAATAACAAATATATTAATTTTTAAAATGTAAAGTAGAAAGTACACATGAAGGATACTTCTCCATAAATCATTTCTGTAAGATTTTATTGCTGCAATTAAATATAAATGAATTCTAGACATCTCAATGCTCATACCTACAAAATGTGCATATAAACCAAAATGACAATAAATAAATACATATATAAGCCAAAATGACTGACGAAATAGTTCTTGTAGATGATTTATTCTAAGAGAATTATTAAAATTTGTAGTGTTCCAACAGCAATTTTAGATTAAAATAGTATAAACTTAGTTAAGCTTGTTTTGGTATTAATAAAATAAATCCTTCTTTAAGATACTAATACTATAATGTGTTGTAAATTTTTGGAAACTGGTTCTTATTCTAATAACTGAATCATCCCAAGAATGAAAATTAAAGTGAAATCAATATATTCAATAGCTGTGTGTTCTAGAGTAAATATGCAGAAGTGTTTCTTGTAATGGTTTTTACTGGCAATGAAAACCATTTCTCTAGTAACAGCTATAATATTTTGTAATCATTTAAATACACTGAAGCAATGAAGAAATCAGAAGAGTATGGGCAAGTCATATAAAATAAACAGCTCTGTTTTAATCAAACTAAGGTTTAATTCATAAAGCTTATCTGTGAAATGAAGCACAATGAAAAGCTTACCATTTTTTAACAATAAGAGTATTATATAATAAACAATTCTTATAATAAAAGTCTATTAGGAAACATTTTAATCACTAAACACCAATAGTTATATTCTAAATTGGGTAGTTTTATTATGGCATGCATTTTAGTAAAAAGATTTGCAAGTTTCACTTGCTTGACAAAGAAAATGTTTGAAAATAGTGCTTCGCATATGTTAGGTAGCTATTAAAGAAATACCACTAAAAAGCAAGCACACAAGTTCTTTTTTTATGTCACTGTACACAGGATGAAGTCAACTAATACTATGTCATTGGAAATGAATATGTCTTGGAAAGCTCAAAAAACCTTCTAGAATTATTTAGTAGCTATGATAGTCATGATATAATTAATTATATCATATAATGGAAAATTATGGTTTTCCTGACTGTTAATTTCCAGATGATTTTTGTTTTGTCTTGGTAGATGGCTATAATAAAACGTGTGTGCACACATATGCAAGATATGTGTAATAGGGAGCTTGTGCACATGTGCAAGAGCAGAAAAACGAGTATCAGATTACATGAAAGCAATACTTGGAGAACACTGTTAATATATAGAAATTAATTCCTATGAGCTAAATGATTTATTAATAAAAATGTGATCTATAAATTTAATTTTTAGAGGATAAGGAAATGAAGGTTTATTTCTTATTATTATAATTGAATGTGATATCACAATTACTTAAGAGTAAAACCATTTTCTTGTTTTGTTTTGGGGTCACACCCGGCAGCACTCAGGGGTTACTCCTAGCTCTATGCTCAGAATTTGCTCATGGCAGGCTCGGAGGACCATATGGGATGCCAGGATTCAAATCACCATCCTTCTGCATGCAAGGCAAATGCTCTACCTACATGCTATCCCTTCACCCCAATAGTAAAACAATTTTATTGAGATGCGTTCAAACTTGTGCATGTATGCTGTTCACCATATTCTTTAAATAAGAAACTACACTTTTTTTCTAACCCTAAGATTATATTGTTGTATTTACAAGGCTTTTACTTGAATCTTCTCTATAAGTCAAATTATTTCCACACAGGTGCTGAAACAATCTTCATTTTTTCTAGGTCTAGGATAGCTATACATATAAATATGATGGCAGTTACTGTACTGCTCTAGCATGCATATACATTTTTCAAGCAGAGTAACCATATCATATCAGTTTAGCTATTTCTAGTTTCTCTTATGTATAGAGTATATGACTCAGAAGACAATAAAATCTTTGAAAATTTTTCCCATGAGTCGAAGATGTGAGCTATGCAACATGCAGATTAGAAAAATATAACGTGCTTTCAGTTCTCTCAGTTCTCACTTGTGGTAAACAGTGTTTCCTGCCTTTTACATAATCTGCTCAATTGCATTACATTTATTGTATTCTCCCAACTTATCTTATACATTTCGTGCATAATACTGTTTATAGTATATTGGTGATATATATCAAAAGATGGGATTAAAATGTTAAACCTTACTAACTGTTGTGTTTTATATGAGTTGTTTATCTTTGTTCAGAAATTCACCTTAGTGTGATGTGCAAATAATTTACAAATCAATATATAAAGGAGATTTAATACATCTCCATAAAATAATAGTTCTCTAATGGGGATTATAGTTGCCTATTACAAAAGAAAGAAGAATTTAGGAACTTTTTTCTCAAGTGAAAAGTAATTCAGCAGGCTGTAACAGAAGTAGCTTGCTCAAAACCTAAATTAACCTCAAAGAAAAATAATCAACATTTTTTCCTGTATCTGTTCACATTCTTTTCTATCAATTTCTTTCTTACAAATTCTTACCTTATCTACAGAGAGAAACTGAAAAATGGTAAATCTTTTACTTGAAAAACTAAGAGCTAGGTCACTACAACTCACACACACACTCACACACACACACACACACACACACACAAATATGTGAGAAAAAGCAAAATGCTTCTGCAGCCCTGCACTACACAATCTTTCTGAAATACTAAAAATACCAAAGTAGATAATGAAGAAAAGAGTACATACTTAAAGTACTCATAGGCTCTGTGCACATGAGTGCATATAGGTATATAGATAAGAGCATTTATTTATGTGTGTATAATCTTAGGAGTACCGTCATCTAACAAGTAAAATTCAGATCACAGAGAAGAAAGCTAGCAGATGAAGAAATTGCTCACCTGGAGGAAGCAGATCAACAGACTGAAGTCTACTTGTGATGGTGTGTAGGGTGAGGATAGCAAAGGAAAGCAAAGTCGGGAATGCTTGAAAAATAAAATATTTTTAGTTAACAAATAGAAAAACCAAGTGGGTAAAGGGCCAATTGAATCATGAATCCTTCTCTATTGATTTTAAGTTTCATCTTAAAATTAATTAGATTGATCTAAAACTAACAAAAAAGATTTTTTGTATTTTTCCAAATGCATATGATTTAGTTGTACTGGAAGAAAATTACTTTTGGGATATATTTCTATATGCATGATAAAGAAACAATGTAGAGTAAACTATAAGAATGTCTAGGTCAATAGGAAAAAAGTAACTGTGATAATGGCATATTCACTTATTCTAACTAAAATAGATCTTGGGCATAGTGAATAGAATATATATATATAATCAACAGGCAAACAAACAAAATTAAAGTTGCAAACTCCCCAGTCATTGCATTCTGACTCAAATACAAAGAATTTTTGGACCTTAGCATTAGTTTCATAATTCTGATTACAGTGAGTTTAAAACTATGATTATCTTTTACTTTTATTAATTTACCTAGATATCTTCAGGATTAAAATTGTATTGAATTCAAAATAAATATTATTTATAAAAGTCAAAACTTTATAGAGTATTTCTGTATACCATACTAGGAATATATATGTAATTTTACATATGTAAAGTAAGACTTTACTTCTAGATCAAATATGAATATTCACTTAATAAGAATATTATGATTTTTGCCTTATATAATTGTTTGATTTCAATTTTATGGATGTACCTGATCACATTTTTAAATAATTTATTTAAATTACAAAAGAAAAACACATTTTATTTGAAGTAATGTTATCTAAATGTGCACTAGAACAAAAGTGGCGTTAAAAACTCCTGTGAATAATCTGTCAGTTGCTTTATTTTTAAGTAGTTTCAATACCTTATTTTCAACCTTTATTCCACATCTGTTATTTGCCCCTCCCATGAAATGTAATTATGCATGATTCAATATAAAACAGGTTGAGTAGTTAATAACAGGCAGCTCGAACAATTTTTTATGCACTGTTGCCCTGCAGATGTTTTTTTCACATTTTATTTCTTTTCCCCTGATTTCATGTTTAATTTGTATATGTTTCTCTTCTATTCTTAAAGTATATTCCCACAACAGATGGAAACACCTGAAAATAAATCTGCCTCATGCACATGCTAAAATGATGTCTATTGTGATAATTAACATGGTAATGGATCAAAAATATAGAGAATATTTGTTCAGGGGGAAGGATATAATTAATCTGCAGGTTATCTTGATCCTGTATTCAATTTAAAATTCTAAAGAGATAAACTAGTTCTTGTCAAAGACCTGTGAGAAATATTTTGTGTTATTTTAGTTCGTTAATTTTTATTTTTATTAGACTTACTTGTCACTTTTTCTATTTGGCTCAATGTTCTTAAATGTTTAATCCAATCAAAAAATAAAATTTTCCCATACTAGCCATTTTAATTAAGATTCATTTAATAGCAATGCAAAGTAAGAATCCAATATAAAATGTTTTAGATACACTGAATACATGTCATGTTTAACAATTAATATAACCAAATTCATGTTATATTATTCCTTAAAAAATCACTGTCAAATTAACGGGAAAAACCTCTATATATCTTTACTGGATTATTTATCTACAAGTATTTATTTGTGCCCAGAATATATGAGAGCATGACCTTATTTGAAAATGAGCACTTTTTAGTTACATTACTTAAAATAAACAGGTGATTAGAATGGGTTGCCACTCAAAGTTTATATTAATACATTTGCAAACCATGATACATC
This sequence comes from Crocidura indochinensis, assembly GCA_004027635.1. Taxonomy (NCBI): domain Eukaryota; kingdom Metazoa; phylum Chordata; class Mammalia; order Eulipotyphla; family Soricidae; genus Crocidura; species Crocidura indochinensis. Next base: position 21,354 of record PVKC010000271.1, on the reverse strand, counting down.
AATCAAAACAACTGACTCACAAGAAGAATGAAGATAAACATAAAGACACACAGTGGGAGATTGCCATGTAATATGAATCTAAAGATTGGAATGTTGTTTTTCAGATTACTGGCAACCACCAAACTCTAACTAAAACCAAGGAAGCATCCACCCTTGAAGCTATCAGAAAGAATTTTCTTGCTCACATTTTTTTTTTACTCTGTTTTTATAATACTAATTTTTATTTTGACCAAAATTATGGAATGCTTCATCAATGTGCGTGTCAACCTTGCTCAGGGGCCATGCTAATCTTCTCTGTATTGTTCCAATTTTACTAGATATGCTGCTGAATAGAGCACTTTTTTGGATCTCTTAAGCATAGAACTGGGCACGATAGAACATGTCTTTTAAGCCACCCAAAAAGCAAAAACAAAAAAACAAAAAAATGGAAGTTTCTTAGGAAATAGGTGATGGATAGAAACTTGAAGAGTTAAGAGATACTAGATAAAAATTTTGTTTTGAGCCAAGATTGGATGGAATTTCAAAATAAATAAGTTAATCAATGATCTTTCTGATGTGGTTTCTTGAAATCTGTGGCAAAAGGTATATAGCAAATTGCCACATTGTCAGAGAACATTTATGATTATATCATAAAATGAAGAAGGTAGGTAGACAAATAAATATGTCAGTACTTCATGAAGCCCCATTTGAATATGAGAGCAGATGCTGAAAAATAATCCTTGTTTATTATATAGTGGCAGAAAATTTGGCAAATAATTATATGCAAAATAAAACCTGGTAGTAAATAATTTAGATATTTAAACTGTATAAATTTTTAAGTAAAGTGAAAAAAAAGAAAGACATCGCCTAATTTTTCCTCATGGTTTTAGAAAAATGTTAGAGCAAAGAGATTAATAAAGATATGAAAGTGTTGGAGAGATATTGCAGCAATAGGGTACTTGTGTTGAACAAACAAAAAGTTTAGAAGTCAATTGATTCTGCAAAACAGAACCACATTTAGTTTATAAAGCTCTGCTTACTTTGGCAATGTGTTCTGAGAACATGGAAAGAAAGAGAACAGCTATAGACTTTACATAGAGGGTAGATATTGGCTATAGTGACAATCATCCAACTTCATCTCAATAAGAATTGAAGGTGAGGCGATCGAATAAATATGTGTGGACTATACTTCAGTGTAAATTTGTTAACTCTCATCATTTCTCTAATGATGATTTTAAACTAGCAAAACTATTGACAACACAAACTGACAGGATCAAAAATGAGACAAAAGAAAGGAAGAATATTGCCAGTCATATAGATAAGGGACAAAAAGAGCATTTTTTTTTATTTTCACAGTATCCAAAAGACAGAAATTCAATGTCAAAAAATAAACATCTAAATATTTATCTAAATAAATAAATACCCAGGGGGAAATAATGTTTTTAAGAGTTATAATGGACCAAATTAAAAGTGGATTTCAGAAAAGTAAAGCAAGCTCGATGTGATTAAATTAAAAAGCTGTCTTCTAAATTATTGCTTATAAACTAAATTTGGCATAAAAAATAATTACATATGCCAGTAAAATTGATGCCACTGAATATAAGATTCAACTGAAATTACCCAGAGGGGAAAAATGTGATTGTGTGTGTAGGTAAGACACTTATAAAATTTACCTAATATTAAGAAAATATAAGGTATTTTCTTAAAATACAATCAAACTGCTAACACATTGTGTCACTGATTTATGATTGCTAAGGTTTCTCTGTTCAATATGTTTACTTTTAATCTCAAATGTATTCTCATGTTTGAAAATCAAATCCACTATAACTTTCAGATATACTAGTAAACTACTAAGAAAAATGCCTATAACTAAAGGTGTGTGAAAATACGTTCATGAATGTTTGTACTAGCAACAAAAAGACAAACTTATTTAAAATTAAAATATAATACTAGATATAAATATGCTTTAAAATTTTTTGTATTATAAAAATTCCAACCAAATTGGAAAAATATTTATTTGTGGTTTCTACTTTGACTACTTTTCTTTTTTCTTTTTTGGATTTTGAGCCACACCCTGTGATGCTCAGGGATTACTCCTGGCTATGCACTCAGAAATCGCTCCTGGCTTGGGGGACCATATGGGACGCTAGGGATGGAATTGTCATTGTAATGCAATGCCTTACCACTACTCTGGCCCCAACTTTGACTATTTTTCTACTTTTACTAGTTAACTACTTTAATGAGATATGTTTATACATTATAATGTTTTCTAAACATTAGGAAAGTCTTTGAATCATTATTGTCTTTGACAATAACTACAAAGTAGGAATCATTTATTTTAAAGTAATTCAATGCTAAAAAAAATCGGCACAGGTATAGGCAGCTTGTTGTGGAAATTCAATGTTCAAACATATTTAAGTGACTTTTCATTCATTTTATGTTCGAAATAAGAGCAAAAGTATATTAGATTGCTAAAACATTCAAGTAATACGTGGCTGTCTTATGTGAAAATATTTCTGATTTCCCACATCTAGCATTAACAATGACAGTAAAAAGAAAAAAGAGATCAATGTTCATACTGTGAGAGAAACAAACATCACCAGTGGCCTATACAAACAAAACTAATGAATATATGTATTTTCCACAATTTTCACAGTTTTTTTTTCCTGAAAGTATGTTCATTATTCTGACTTTAAAAAATGAAATTGAATTAAAAAAATAATGAAATGTACTTTCTAAGCCAGCTACCATTCTTAGTAGTATGGATCAGCTATCCTATGAGTTTACTCTTATTTATTTATTTATTTATTTGGTTTTTGGTTTTTGAGTCACACCTGGCAGTACTCAGGGGTTACTCCTGGCTTTCCGATCAGAAATCTCTCCCGGCAGGCTCAGGCGACTATATGGGAGCTGGGATTTGAACCACCGACCTTTTGCACGAAAGGCCTTACCTTCATGCTATCTCTCTGGCCCCCAAGTTTAACTCTTATTAATGAATTATTAATGAGTTAAACTCATAGGATAGTTGATCCATACTACTAAGAATAGTAGCTGGCTTTGATTTAAAAATTATGGAACTGAGGATGCAATAGAAAGAAGAGACGATCTCTATCCTCTTCAAGAAAAGTAATTTCTGAAGAAATTTATGAACATGATTATTTTTAACATCTTAATTGCTGTCCTATTCCTACTTTGCCTTGGCTAACATTATTTTTTTCCATCCCTAAATTTAGTATTCTTTATTTCCTGAAATTTTATTTTAGTATACTAACTCCTTTCATGAGTTCATTATATGTCCCCTAGAAATCTACAGGTTTTTTTCTGTTTGTTTGATTTTGGGCCACACATAGCAGTGCTCATGGTTTACTCCTGACTCTGCACTCAGAAATCATTCTTGGCATAAATGGATGCCATAGATCAAACCCAAGTTAGCTATATGCAAGGCAAATATACTATCTGCTGTGCTATCTCTCTAGACCCAAATTATCTACTAAATTACCCCTACCCCATAAAAATCTATATGCCTATTTTTTTTTCAAATCACACTTAATGCCTAAAAGTAATCCTTTAAAGTTGTATTAAAAACATTTTAATAAACCCACAATTTCTTAAAATTTGAAAAAATAAAAAATTATTTTAGAAACCTCTGAAAGGAATTCTTGGTTAAAAATACCGTATCTTTACAGAAATGGGGATATTCACAAAACTGATTTTTCCTCTCAGAGGCAAATGTTTAATGAAAATATGCAAGTGATGACATAAAACTATCATGAACGATTTTTGTTGGTGTGGATGTGGGGAAAAAAGAACTTTCATCCATTGTTGGTGGGAATGGTGCTTGGACTAACTCCCATGGAAAACATAATGAGGATTCTCAGTAAATTATAATTCAGTCTGTCATATTGCCCAGAAATTTCACTTTTTGGTATCTATTCCCAGGGCAGAAAAACATTAATCTAAAAGGAGATATGCACATAGTTATTTATTTCAGTACTCAATACAATAGCTAAGAGTTGGAATGAATGAACCTCGATGTACAACAACAGATGAATGAATCATGAGGATATGATTCATATATGCAATGAAATACTACATAGATGTAAGCATTGATGCCATCCTGCAATTTGCTGCAAAGTGAAGAAGATATTATGCTAAATGAAGTAAGCCAGAAAAGAGATAAATACAGCATGATGTCACTTACATGTAGTATTTAAATAGCATGAAGAAATGCAATGATTTAAATGGGAGTTGTCACAAACACTCGGCCCCAGAGTATAATGAAGAGAAGGAAAGAAACCGTATGGAAGAGGAGAAGCACAAATATGAAAGGATGGGGAGCAGGGGCCAAGAGATTCAGGTTCATTGGTGGTGTTAAGGACAGAACTAAATATCCATGCCCAAGTCAACAACAATAAAATCATGAGACCCACATTTTAACAGTCAAATGGCTGTTATGCTAGCAGGGTTGGTGGCAGAAGGTGGATACCTCTGGGAACGTTAGTGGAGGGAGGTTCACAGTGTTGGTTAGAATGGCCCTGATTAATTGTATGTCTGAAACCCAACTATGAAGAAATTTCTAAATCACAATGGTTATAATAAAATATAGAACTAAAATTTAAGGCCAAACATAAAGTACCACTAGTGTTCCTGCACAGCATATACCTAATTATTTTTTGGATAGAAAACCTACTGTCGGGAGGCGGGCGGTGACGCTAGAGGTAAGGTGCCTGCCTTGCCTGCGCTAGCCTAGGACGAATCATGGTTCGATCCCCCGGTGTCCCATATGGTCCCCCAAGCCAGGAGCGACTTCTGAGCGCATAGCCAGGAGTAACCCCCCTGAGCGTCTCCAGGTGTGGTCCAAAAACCAAAAAAAAAAAAAAAAAAAAAAAAAAAAGAAAACCTACTGTCACACAAGAGGCTGTCATATTCTTAGCTTTGTTTCTAGCATCATTTTCCTTTTCTCAATCTCAAAAAGCACAGAATTTAGGACCAGATGTTGAGCATGTGGGAAAAAAAACAATGAAAAAGGGAGTGTTCTGCATATGTGGGTCATTTGTAAGTCAAAGACTGCCTGTCTTGCTAAATGCAGCTTCATTTACAGTACAAGAGCATTTTACCATTTTTTGACTTAAGTTATATGCTCTGATTGATGAGTTGAATTTTTTGATCTCTTGAGCTGGAGTCTGTCACATAGAAATAATATTTTCTACTTGTATATTGGGAAAAGGTCAAGGAATGAATTTGGCAAAGCACACAGTTGGAAATAATGTTTTATTACTTGTGTCTGTGTCAAACTGAGTTTTAAGAACGTCTATAAAATGGGCCTATCCAGTTTGGGCTTCTGTGGAGAATAACTGCACATGTGTACAAAACGTACATTCCTGATTATTTTTTATTTAAAATTAGTTTTTTACAAGCAATAAATGAGAGCAATCATTACCTATTATGCTAAAGCATAAAAGTAAGTACAGTCCACAATAAAAAAGAAAAAAATTTCCAAATAAAACCTGTTTTTACTTTTAAAAAAGTAAGTACAGTCAATCAGGATTACAGTCTCAGGTTGGATCGTCTTGTAATTAAAGGTTATTTTTCTGGGGACTTTATATTGTAGCAGAACAAAGAAAAAACTAGAGTGCTGATTGCTGCTGTTATTCTGAATATATTCAATAAAGTTCTCATCCTAACTTTTGTCATATAATGATAAGGACAATATTTGAGGGAAGAGCATTACTTAACAATTGGCTAACTGTCATACTCTTTACCTCTAGATGTGTGTATGTGTGTATGTGTGTGTGCTCCTATGTATGTAGTGACTATATCTCCCAAGCAGTGCTCAGTAGATCAGGATGAATTCATCAAATCTAGACATCCTTTCAAAGCAAAAAGTAGCCTGCTCAGTCCCTGCATTGCTGGGAATGATATAAACCTCTCAAGCAGAACTCCTTGACCTTTAGGACTATATCTATAGATGCTTGGAATTCCATGTGGTCCTGAGGATGTAACAGAAGTTAGTTACTTGCAAGTTATGAATTTTAATCCCTGAACTCTTTCTAGCATCGAGGTATTGTTTTTCAAGAAAAATCAGAAATTGAAATCATCTATCTCTATGTTTCTATAACAGATTATGTTCAAAATATAAATGCCTTAAAAATTCACACATTTATCGAAAGATATAAAACCTAGACAGAAAAAATATAACTTATAACTTTATAGCATTTCTTATAAAACATAAAGGAAAAAACTTGGTGTCTTAAAATTAGAATACTATAATCTTATATCTCTAGCACTGTTATAAATTATGTATTTCCTCCATTCTCTGTTTTGAGGATATGCTAGTGGAAAAATCTGAGAAATGTCAGATGGTAAAGGAAGTTTACTTGAGTTAAACATAAAATTAAAGCAGATTGGAGGTTAGTCTGCATGTTCCATGTCTAACAAAAAATATTTCCTCCAAACATCTTTGTCTGTAACAAAATGGAGAAAATTTATAAGTAGCAGTGTGGCAGGATATTTGATAAATTATAAAAATGTATTCTAAATTTTGACTTTGTTTTTTTATGAACTAAACGACATATTAAAAGTTCATTTCAGCAATATCATAATACAGAAAGAGACTGATGAATGACACTTTTTTATAGTTTGACTGTTCTTCATTATTTGTAATTGTTTTATTGACATTCAAAAATTGTGACACAAAAAGGTACATGGGATTCAATTCTTAATTGTGAAAAGAAACCTATTTCACAATTCATTGACCTGAATTTTGTTAGACTACAACTCAAGTTTCATGCATATGAGTTGAATGACAGTTATGAGACTGTGTTTTTTTTTTATATTTTTCCAAATATATTTGAACAATATTAGCATAACTCACCAAACCTAGCAAAACAGAGAGAGAACTCTTTACTCAACCAGGAATTGTTTAACCCAAACACAATCATTTAATTCCTTTCTTTGCAGCTATTATTATAAGTAAGCACAACGTGTGCCTCACTGAGTTGCAAAGGATATAGTTATGCATAATTATTTTATTTTAGGGCTGAGAGGAAGTTTATAGTTTATGTAACAAGGTATCTTTCTTTTCCAGAAAAGAAAAAATTTTGTCTAGAACATTTAATGGCAGAAAAAAATTCTCCTGAGTTCAAATCTAATTCTTTTCTCACACTATACTTTTATATATACTTTAAATGTACTTTTGCTTCAGTGACCCATAAACATTTAGTCTGGATTGCCTAATCAAGAGTATTTTTGAAAGTGAACCGGGCCATAACAATTAGGAAGGAGCAACAGGTGAAGACAGTAATTTTCTGAGTAGATTATGAACTACTCAGAAAGTAAAGAAAAACTAAATTCAGTTCTTTTTTATTTGGTCTGAATTTAATTCTTCTTTACTTCCTTATTTTTTATTAAATGATTTTTTAGAAAAATGTGTTATTTACATAGAAAAGCACAATAGAAAATTTTACTGTTTTGTGAAAAATAATAGGCAAAACCACAGACAGAAAGATGAGAAATTCATGAAGTATGAAGTAGAAACCTTTAGCTAAATTAAAATCTATAAAAATAAAAATAATGAATCAAATCAATAAAATATTTATGTACAGCACATAACCATTTTATTTTCAAAAAGCATTGGATTCAAAATAGGGGGCCAGAGAAAGCACAGTGTGCCTTGCATGTAGCTGATGTAGGACAAACGATGGTTCGAATCTCAGGATCCTATATGTTCCCCGTTCCTGTCAGGAGAGATTTCTGAGTGCAGAGCCAGGAGTAATCCCTGAGCAGTGCCGGATATGACTCAAAAAAAAATAACAACGACAAAAAAAAAAATAAATAAAAAAATTCAAGTATGCACACTGTGAATTTATAAAAAACAGAAAGTAAAAATGACTTTACAAACTTGATGAAGAAATTCTATTGGGCTCATTTGAATAATCAAAAAGTGGCAGATGAATAATTAAAATGATAAAAGTCTAAAGAATAGTTCTTTAAATTTAAGAATGTAATAGCTTTCATTTGTAACATTTAAAAAACAAATGATTGTCTTATACACAATTTAGAAAACAAATCAGTGAAATGAACAAGTATGACTCCTAATAATCTTATTTTATGATTTCAATACCTTATGAAAATACCTTATGAATGCCTACAAGGGAATGCACACTTTATACTGATTCAAATCAAAACCATTTAGATGTACTAAGGTTTATAACAATCTAGGGCAATAAGAGATTCTGTCAAAACTTTATTTCATAAATATACTAAAACTCGTATTATAAATGTGTTCCTTCCAAAGGGGACCCCTGTTTACACAGAATTGAATATCAAAATTGGGATGAGGGGCAGTTGGGGAAAGAAAGAAAACTAATATATTTTCTTTACAATTGTTGGCTTAAAATGATTAGCTGCAATTTTATTCAGATTTTCCATAAATGTAAAATACAACCTTTTTCACCTTAAAAAAGTAGCTTAATTTATTAATAAAGGTGACCATTTTAGTTTCTTAGTATTGACAGACGATGAACTGACCAGCAGTATTCAAGGCCACTTTGCAAAGCAATAATTCTACTTATTATGTATCTCCAACCTGACCTAAACTGTGTTAGAATTAAAAACAAAGTGTTAGAATATTTTTCTATGAGGACATGGTTTCTTCTTAATTGTTTCCATGAATATGATAAATTTATTTCATTAGATATTGCCAAAAATTAGTGGTAGAAATTATGAACAAAAAAAATCGATATGCCTGCTGTAACCTACCTCTGTAACATGATTAGGAATACTTTCTAAACTTACTTATGTCTCTTAAGGAGATAAAGTATTAACTTTATCAATGACTAAAAGACAAGATTTGAAGCCTGCTTTTAACTCAAAAATATGTTATTAAATGCTCCAAAACCTTAATTTCTCTATCAAGACATAAGAGATGTATGTTTCCATATTTATACCCAAAATGTATATGAAAATTAACATAAAATAAGATTTTATTAAAAAATAAAGCATGGGTAGCCTAACTTGATTCTATCCTCAGTACAATATAGGATTCCCTTAGCCACACCAGGAGTGAACTCTGAACAGAGTAAGGAAGCATTACTGAGTACTGAACCCACCAGCCCTCCTAGGAACAAAAAATTTCACTTAATGATATATATGCCTCTCTGTAAGAAAGTGTTTTAGTCACACACATATAGAATCAATTTAATCATTTTTATGCATAGAATTTTTAAAATTTCATTTTGTTTGTTTTTTGACTCAGACACAACAATGCTCTGAGCTTATTTCTGATTCTGAAATCAATAATTGCTTCTAGTATTATTTAGGGGACCATATGGGATACTTGGGGTTATATTCATGTCAACCACCTGCAAGGCAAGTACCCTACCTGTTTTATTATTGATCTGACCCCTAAATATTGTACAGTTCTATAATGTTATAAAACACATCAGGTTAGTGATGTTTTGCTTGAAGTCAGTTGTACTAAATGCAGAGAACAGAAGCATGGCGACCATACTTCCAGTATTGAGTAGACATATTGTTTACTTTCAACAATCGCTTTATTTTTTATTAGTCGAAAAAAATGATTGAGCTTTATATATAATGGAGGTTAAAATGCTAGCATATACAAAAGACTGTCTTAAAAGTCTAGTATCTCTTTAGGAATTAAGTTATAACATTTTAGCATGAAACTTTATTTTTGTTTGCCTTTTTTGTTTGTTTGTTTTGTTTTCTTTTTTTGGGTCACACCCGGTGACGCTCAGGGGTTACTCCTGGCTATTCACTCAGAAGTCGCTCCTGGTAGGCACGGGGGACCATATGGGGAACCGGGGGATCGAACCACGGTCTGTCCTAGGTTAGCGCAGGTACCTTATCTCCAGCGCCATCACCCGGCCCCACAATTGGGGGTGCTCAAGGGTTACTCCCTGCTTTGTGCGTAGAAATTACTCCTGGCAGGTCAGGGACCATATGGAATTCCGGGAATCGAACTCCGGTGTGCTGTGTGCAAGCACAAGCCCTATCCACTCTGCTATCACTCCAGCATCTCTAGCATGAAACTTGACGTAAACCATTTTTTGACTACTACTCTGTAACATAGCCTATTATGTGTAAAAAAAAAAATTTTTATTGGATACATAAATAGAGAAATATTCTGTATAATCATGAAAGGTTAGAAAGTGTCAAAAGGCAGTCTGACTTCATGTAGGACTTAACAAAAACTAGTGACTGCAGCTCAGTGGAGAAAAAGGCAATTTCATGAAGCAGGTATATACATGAACAGATTATTGTCTTTATGAAAGATTGATGATCCACTAACTGAAAAAAGGAAAATAATCTAAAAGAGAAAAGTTTTAATAAGAAATGAAAGATTAAAAAATACCCTTATTCCACTTGATATAAGTATTTCCTAATGGTATCTTCAAGTCTACTTAAAAATCTATAAAAAATTAAAGAATAATTTAAAACAAATCAAGTGGGCAATTATCAGTTTGTTGAGAGTGCCAATCAACTGTGGATGTAGGAGGAATTTAAGTAGATGAAAGTACTGCCAACCTTCATATTTCACTCCATTCTACTAAAGTCATTAAAACTTGAATAGATTCAATGCCACTTAAAAAAAAAAACTTTTATCTGCGTGTAAACTTTAATTTAAATTATTTTCTGGTCTATACCATTTAATACTGAAATGTGTATATTCTTATACTTTGCATGATAGAGAACCAAAATATCTTTTATCCATATAAATTATAAAAACATAATTTTAATGTCACAATTAATGTTTGAAAATATTTATTATATTGTGCTAAATATACAATGCAATTAAGAAAGAATTTAAGTCCAAAATCTCGTTTCCCTCATTTATTTTTTGCAAAATGTATATACATTATTTTCATTCATTAAAATAATCATTTGAAGTGACTTGACCTTTTTACTGACATTTTAATATACTTATTTAATCTGAATTTCTGAAAGTGTTTGAGCCAAACATAGTATTTAGGTTATAAAAAAATGACAAACTTACTTTTTAAAAATTTATAAAATAGGGGCAAGAGCTATTGCACAGTGGGTAGGGCATTTATCTTGCATGTGGTCGACTTGGGTTTGATTCCCACATCCCATATAGTCCCCTAGGCTTTCCAGGAGTAATTTCTGTGCACAGAGCCAGGAGTAATGCCTGATTGCTGCCAGATGTGCACACCCCCCAACAAATAAACAAATAAAAATACTTATAAAATAATAAAAAGTACTGATCTATTAGAGAAAACTGAAATAGTTTTATACCATCTTTAGCATCAATTTGTATTTGCGTTTTTTAGGGATTGTATTTTGGGAGATTTTTTTCTCTGTTTAGAGGTTATGCTTTCTCATGCACTCAGGAATACAATACTTACGAAACCATATGTGGCACTGGAAATTAAACAAGAGTGAGGAATGTAAGCTAAGCACCATAAGTCCTGTACTATCTCTAAACTTTTTGTATTTTAGACTCAATACAGTATTTTCATGAGTAGTGGGGAAACTAACTATTTAGGAAAATGAAGACCACAGCTATGGAATAAATATAAATATCAGCAATCCATTATTATTTTCCTCCAACTATGTTTTATTAAAATACATAAAGAACTATTGAGTTTATTGTAAGTTCACCTACATAAAAACATTGAATTCCAGTACTAAAAAAAAGACAGTAAACTTGCCACTAGTTCTAGATTTTGAAAGAGGTATGCAGAAATCTTTATTATGGAAAACAATTAAACCCAAATGTTAATTTTTTATTTCATGGTCTTCTTATACATGAAATAATAGAACTTGGGCATTCCTAAAGTACACAAATTAATGCTGAGTCATCATCTACTTCAGTAAGATAGACATGTACAAATTTTAATCTGTGAGAAAAAATATAATGTAAATATAGGATATGTATATTGCAACATTGAGACATGACAAATGGCAGCTAAATGATCAACATTTGGAACCAAGATTTTTTAATATACATGTTAGAATGGAGAAAAGAAAATTCAACCCTCTCTCCTATCAACACTTAACTTTAATCAACTTGCAAAGGAAAATAGTACATTCCATTACTTGAAGGAAGTGGTAACATTTCTAAAAATTTCAGTCAATTAACAACTAAGATTTTTATTGCTGGAATAAAAAGCATATTCTACTTTGCAGCTATGCTAAGCAGCAATCAAGTAGTTAATAAAATACAACACATAAAAGTATATGTAGCACAAAAGGTCAATATCTTTCTCCTCTTCATAAGGGAATTAGAAACATCCTGACCCAGCTCTTTGGATGCACAAGAGTTGCCTCCTGATTCAGACTCTTGATTAATATACTCTAGAATGATACATCTGGCAATGGCCTAGATAGGAGCTCTCTGAGGATTGGGGAAAAATAGATTCTATAAAAATGGTACAATTATACTACATATATTGCAACTGCTATTTGGTTCACAACAAAATAAAACAAAATAGGCTGGAAGTTTAAAAATAATCAAATGATTATCTTAAGAGATGTGACTTCATTTTAAAATACTATGTATTATCTTTATTTAATAAGTTTAAAAATGGAAATTAATATTGTGTCTATTAAACAGTAAGAGTATTCATGGAGATTTTACCTAGAAGTTAAAAAATATGCTTGGTTTTTAATTTAACTCTGCTTCATTATATATTTTCCAACACTAGACATGAACTTTTCACAGATGAAAAACCCTGACATGTTTAGAGGAAAGCTAAACAAGAGGCTAGTCCTTCACTCTCACAGAAATCTTTTCATGGTTATTTTTTATTGAATTCAAGCAATTGCTTTCTATGGTAAGTATGCAAGGCATTACTGACCATAATTTTACAGATAAGAATGAAGCTCTTATAGTAATTACAATGTGCTCCAAACTATTCAGAGATAAGTCCTTTCTATCAGGCATTTTTAACAACAAATAACTTTGGCTGACAAAACAGCCTGAGGGAGATTCATACACTGGATCTTCTTTTAGTTTTACATCTTCATATCTGAATGAGAAATTAATTTTGTTACTTCAAGGTAGTATTTCATGTTACACTTAACTTGATTTGAAAAGAAAATGTTAAAGTTGGGTATGAATTATTTCAGATCTGTTACCTCCACTTAATTGGACCTCCCTGGCATTTTTTTTCCCCAGCTCTTAAAAAAAAAAAAAAAAACTCAGTGAATGCTGCAGTATTGCCTCAAGTACTGATATATTTTCAGTGTATAAATTTGAAGTATTTGTAAAGATAACTTTCACTTTAATAATAAAGAATCTCAAATATGAAACTAAAAATCTTCTTTAATCACAGATTTATGCAATTATTTTTTTCTGACAATTCATGCATCCTCAGTGACAATTAAACCATAATATGTAACAACAGTTGCAAAGCATGATAAAATTAAAAATTAATACCTAGCTTATTGAGGTTCTTTATAACAAGTTATTGTTTCTTAAGGATATATTTCTGTGTAACAGAACTTTTTAAGAAAGAGCAACCATAAATGATGAATGTTTTTCCCAAATTTAAATTAAAGAAAATATATAATTAATTTTAAGTAATTTCACATTATTTAACCACCGCCAAATAAAATACATATAATAAATTTCTATTAAGTTGTATTTATAATTCTAATAATTTATAATTCTAATAATTCTGTTTAAACTATAAAAAGAAAGGCATAGAATAAAACTAGCACTTTGTAGATTTGAATCTCAAAATTTCATTCTCATTTAAAAATGTACTTTATATATTTAAATCTTGATATATCTGTAAAAATAATGAGTTTTTAATGTTTCTTTGAATGTTTACTTAAAATACAATTTCAATTTACAATGAGTTATTATTTAAATAGAAATACAGCCTTTATTGGCAGATGTTGATCTTCACTATCTCCAGAACAATAGCCTGAGTGATATTTGAACGCTGTGAAAATATCTTCAAATTATTAAAAATAAGGATATCACCATAGATGATGATTGAGAAACTGTATTTTCCAGTTCAAGTTTTACAGATATCTTTCTGGCTGCAGTAAAGCTGCAAAATTCCAATAAATCTATTTATTTAATTGAAGAAGTCTTTAAGCTACATAAAATTATATCTTTTTATTTATGAAAGAAATAACCTACATAGTTAGATAATGAAAAGTGCATATAAATGTAAAGGCAAAGATTGTATAGTGTAGATTGCTTTCTAGAAGAATTAATATATGTAAACAGAAATAAAACTGTATTTTGAAAATTATATTTGGCTACCTATTAACTGAGTTGGAAAAAGAAATAAGTACTTTTCCCTTCCCTTTAAAGGGAATAGCCTAAAATTGAGCTAGAGAGAGAAATAAAAATATTAATAACATGAATAAATAAATGTGGTTAAACTGTAAGTTGATTTCTTCTGGTCCCTTTTAGTCTATATTTTTTTGTCCATATAGCATTGCCTCTTTTGAGATTTTTTTCAGTAAACACATGAAATTCAGACATTTTTTAATTCTTAGATATATTTGTGTAAAAATAATTTTTAACTAGTTTAGAATAACTGTCTTATATAATTAAATCAGTGGTGTAGCTGGTGTATGGAATATATAAATTCATTCTAATAAAAAGGTTCTGTAAGATCAAACTCTCTAAATAAGATTGTCAAACTTCAGAATATAGTGCAATAATTAAAAAGAAATCCTAGTATCTTTGCGGTGGAACAGTACTATACTGAGTAGGGCATTTACCTTGCACACAGAGTACCTAGTTTTCATCCTCAGTATTCCATATGTAGTCCCCTGCTCTCAGGAAAGATTGCTGAGCACAGAGTCAGAAGAAAGCCCTAAGCAATGCCAGTTGTGGACCCAAATTAAAAAGAAAGCAAAACAACACAAATAACCGAGTTAACCAAATTAACTCTAGATAAATTAAGCACAATTAGTTAAACTATCATTAATTTTATGTAGAAATGAAATGGCCCTAATGAAGTATGGAGATTATCCCAATTATTTATTAATAAGGTAGACAAGTAATAATTAAGGGCTATCATTCAAAGTATGATAATGCCAAGCAGCAATGTATTGGATACTCAAAAATAAGGGTTTAAAAAAGAGAAGAGCATTTTACCTGTCTACTCCATAAATATTATCAAGTTGAAATTATCATCCTGAATTTTATGAGCCTTTTAACTTTCAGTGTTCATTGGAATTTATTAAAACATAAGTCACCTTAAATTGTCTTATTTGTATTAAAGTTTAATAAAGTGTAGTAGACATCTAAAATAGCAAGACAGTCTGATGCATTCAAATATAGTTTTGACTTTAATTGAGGCATGATTTAACTTCAGTCGTTGTCACAATTTCAATATATTTATTGATTTAGCCAAAGGCAAAATACTTAAAGACAATATAATTTCATGTTGGAAGACACTAAAATTACTTGAAATGGGTGTATCACCTATGAATTAAATTTGCAGGTTTTCTTATAATGCCCTTTCAAGGTATTTCCAATACTAAATGCACAATGGAGGCATGAAAAGTCATTTGTAAAGCTATTAAACTTTTCATTAATGTATAAACATGCTACATCTGTTCATAACAAAAATAGCTGTACTCTTTTTAAAAATTAAAGTGCAATTGTTAAGGCTTTTAACATTTAAAAAAAGAATCACTGACTTACTAAATAGAACAATGTTCATTTTACTTCTGTGTCCTACACAACCATTACTTATATTTCATTATAATTCCTGCAAGTTAGACAAGACTTAGGCCCAGATTTACTCTGAAATATCTGTCTCAATTGCACTAATAATCTGGTGCTATTGTACTATAAATGAGGCACTTTTGATAATAAATATGGAATCATCCTACAAAGTATTTGCACTATGTGCTATTAAAATGATTCTGAGACCTTGACAATATATCTCAAAAGGTAGAGTCCTTTCCCAGTGAAAATTCTAAAATACTCTTCCTTGCAGCATATTCCTCACCCATGTATAGTAAGTAATCCAAGAAATGTGAATATGGCATCTATAAAATTTTAAATAATAATTAAATATAAATAAGTAAAATAATTTTGAAGTTTTTAAGTGATGGAACAAATTTTGAATGAATAAAAGGCTTATGTTATATGCATTCACATTTAAATTAATAGATTTTATTCTAAAATAATTCCATATTTGTAATATTCATTACTGAAACACTTAAAGAATAGATTGGAAATAACAAATAATAATTATTTTTAGACTTCCAATGAGCATGAAAATGGAAAAAATACATTTCACACATTTTTATATGCAATTTATAACTCAGAGGCTTGTAACATAAATGCCTTTAATATTCTGCCAAAATGTTGATGCTGCATTTAAAAATCACAAGAGATAAAATTTTCAAAGGTTATGTAGTTATATTGTCAAATGAAGGGCATAAAATATAGATAGGCAAATGCAATTAGTGTAAAGTTGTGGTTAGATTATTATTTTTTAAAGTACCTGGCACAAGGTTAAGCTACATAATTTACAAATCAACCATAAGATCATATCAATGATAGTGTTAGTGTGTAACAACTCATGCATCTAAGTTTTTATTCTGATCAGGTAAATTTTGTGTTTTATTTAAAAGCAATCTTTTTCATCAGAGATATATGTCAAATATATTTTTTCATATACTGAAAATGTATAATCTGGTTAATTTTAGCTTTTCAATCAGTTTCAGTTGCATAATTTGACAAAGCAAGGTGCATCCTTTTTAATATTATAATAGCTGTATTATTCTAAACTGCTGCACTTAAAAGTCAAAATACATTACTTCATGAAATAATCTCCTTTAATATTTAACTGGTTTAGAAAAGAAAAGCTTCAAGTAAAACTAAAGTCTTTATAAAATTTTATTATAGTAATTTCAAAATATATTTATAAAAAATTTTTACAAAATAATACCAAGCATGTAATAAAATTCAACATAAATATGAGGTTCAATAAAATTAAAATGTTAACTTTAATGTTTTGATAGTCAATGCAAATAGAATGATTTTATTTCTTATGAATATTTTATGGATATCAAATATAGATTTTTATATTATTTTAAATTTCAATGTAATTCCAAAATTATTACAAAGTATTCAGTAGTTTTTCTCCTTGGATCAGATAAAAATAAAATGTGGGCCAGAAAGATATTACTATTGATTAAAAAAAAATCTATTCTTACACAAGGCCAACACAGATTTAATCCTAGTCACTCCATGTTCTGAATCTGCCAGAAGTGATCCCTAAGTATAGACAAGAGTAAGCCTTGAGAACAGTGAATGTAGCCATAATACCAAAAATAAATCAGAAAAATAAAAATACTATTGTGAAAGTTACCTTCAAACTGTAAAATTTATTGTGAAAGCTACATTTAAACAGTATATTATGTATAAAATTAAATAGAATAAACCATCACATATGTCATAGAATTTTCAAAAAAAAGAGACATAATTCGATGAAGAATTATTCAAACATAGTTTGCAATACTGATCTGAAAAAAAAGTTAATACATTTAAATAAAAATTAGAAAGCATGGGGCCCGGGAGATAGCATGGAGGTAAGGCGTTTGCCTTTCATGCAAAAGGTCATCGGTTCGAATCCCTGTGCCCCATATGGTCCCCCGTGCCTGCCAGGAGCAATTTCTGAGCATGGAGCCAGGAATAACCCCTGAGCGCTGCCAGGTGTGACCCAAAAACCAAAAAAAAAAAAATTAGAAAGCATATCTTGCTGGAATATGGGGTTCATGTAAATACTTGGCTTGAGCCCTGACCTTTTTGAGTTATCACCTACAATATTTGATTGCATTTTTACACTGAATAAATTATTCTAGAATTGTAGTAGTGTTCAAAATTATCTTAGAATATGAAATTGCTTCAGTTTCTATGTGTCTATATATTTGAAACATTAAAAGGTTCTAAGTCCTAATAAAAATAGATGGCTTGTTTCCTCATATATGTATCAGAGTCAGTCACAGATGCAAAACTGTTAATACGGTTAAGCTGGATCAAGTTAGGCATTTCACGATTTTACAATGACATATAGAACGTTTAAAGTCCCTCTCTGTGTATTTTATGCTCTATTACAGCAACTTTGAATAATCTATAGCATTTAGAGTAATATTTATGCAAGCAGAAATGTCACCAAGATGTTGGCAGAAATCTGTAAATGAACTACAACAAAGAAGAAGAATTAGGTTTCTTAATAATCTCTAAATTTGCTTTTTAAAATTGTATTATCAAATGTTGATTAATAAAAATGGATATTTTATTCATCTTGCTACATAAGAAAAAAACTTTACAGAAAATATATGTTTTGCTCAGTCACTACCAGAAAGAAAAGCTGATGAAGTCATAGGTATTTTGGGTTGGGGGGGGCAGAATTGAGTATGGATAGAATTATTGGATGAAACTTTCTTTTTTATTTTATTTTATATTTAGGTTTTTGTATTTTGGTCACTTCTGGCAGCGCTCAGGGGTTACTCTTGGCTCTATGCTCAGAAATCGTTCCTGCAAGACTCTAGGGAACCATATGGGATGCCAGGATTCGAACCACCTTCCTTCTGCAATCAAGGCAAACGCCCCACCTCCATAATATCTCTCTGACCCTGGATGAAACTTTCAACACAACAAAAACTTTCATACTTGCTCTTAGCTTTGAGTACTATGAGTGATCAAAATGAATAGTCACTCTCCACAAAGATTATCTTGACTAAAATAACATAGGATTCTAATCATTCTGAAAATCTTTTCACCATATGGGGTAAATTAATAATGTTTCTAAACTTGATAGCAAAGATGTGTTTAATTTATTAAAGAAGTATTCGTGGAAACTATATTTAACTATATTTGGCTTGAACAAAGTTGATTTCTTTTTAGGTATTTGTTGTATATCAGTGGTCAAAGTTGTACATTATTTTTCTATTTTAATATTAAAATTATAAGACAGACTAAATTCAAAAAATCACTGTACTGATCAATGAATGTAAATACTCTGTTGCCACCTAGAGAACAATTTCATTGCTACTCTTTGAGGATGCAATTTAAATTTTGTTCTTCATTTGTTGGAGTTGTGGTTGCACAAGACTAATCCTGATGCAATACTCAGGGTTGACCCCAAGCAGTTCTCAGAGGATTGCAAGCAGTGCTAGCAATTCAAATTGTGGTTGGAAACAAGGCAAGTATCGTAATTCTTGTACTATCTCTCTGGACCTACAATTGTTTGCTTGGTTGTTTTATAATGGAAAAAGAGACTTAATTTCTCTTACATGAATGACCCCAAAAGGATAGTCAAGAAGAGAAATTCAAATTTAAATATAGTTAAAATTGTATCAAGTGTTGAGCACTTCAAGTCATGTACAAAACCAGTCTAGGAATCTCCATAAACATCAGTGGAACAGTTCTACACAGTGGATTAAGAATGATCTCTCTTTCTCACTCTCTATTCATTACAGGTATTCATGGATCAATTTCAATTTAAAATTGTGACCTATAACCTTCTTTAAAAGTTTGAAAATAAAAATTTTAGAAGTAATTTATTTTATTTATTATCTTAATAGCATCAAAATAGTACTATTTTAACAATTAATAGGGGGTAGAACAGCTCTAGGGCATTTGTCTTGCACGTGGCTGACCCAGGATGGACGAGGGTTTAAACCTCGGCATCCTATAAGGTTTCCCAAGCCAGGAGTGATTTTTGAGCACAGATTTGGGAGTTACCCCTGAGCACCACCAAGTGTGGCCCAAAGAAACAAACAAACAAAAAGTACAACTATGTTTGAGAATAAATTTTATTATATCACCTTCATGCCAAATTATTTTATTAAATATAGTTAGAAAAACACACATTTTGTCTCCAACATCATTAAAAAGGCTGCCTTGAAGTTTGCAATACCATGTAATAAAATGGTTTCTCCTATAGAATTTTTAATTATCTGTATTAAAAAGAATCTAACATTTCCATCAATGGATAGCTAATACTATGAATTAAATCACAGAACAGATATTAAAAATACTATAAAATGTACATGCACTTATATTGTTTTTATTTTTGGGTCACACCTGACAGCGCTCAGGGGTTACTCCTGGCTCTATGCTCAGAAGTCACTCCTGGTAGGCTCAGGGAACCATATGGGATGCCGGGATATGAACCACCATCCTTCAGCGTGCAACACAAAAGCCCTACGTCCATGCGATCTCTCCGCCCCATTATTTTTTTTATCATAATTAAAGTTATATTTTTAAAAGGTTGTTGACTTTTAAGGTTTTGTCACATGAATTTGTTGTGGGTCAATATGTCATATTGAAAGCTTACTTAATTTTGAGTAACTATCTTAATCACATAATTTACTGATTAACAGTCTTGCACCTGAAAAATTTTATACCCATTCTTTAATTTAGGCATTAGAAGCATAATATTAACTGTGTCCACAGAAAGCATTGATATGTTATTTAAGAGTATAGTCATTTTTTCTAGGACACAAAGACTAATCACAGAATAGAAGAAGCCTAAAATCATCTGATAAAGATTTAATATCTAAGATATACAAGGCACTGATTGAATTGAGCAAGAAAAATATTTCTAACCCCATCAAAAATGGGGTGAAGATATAAACAGACATGTTCTCAAAATAAAAAAGCAGATGGGCAAAAGGCATATGAAAAAGTGCTCCACATCACATTCCATCAGGTGATGCCAATCAAAACTATGAAGTATCATCTTATACCACAGAGACTTTCACACATCACAAAAATAATAAAGAACAATCAGTGCTAGCACGTATGTGGGGAGAAAGTGACACTCATTCAGTAATGATGGAAATGCCAATTTGTCCTGTCATTTTGGAAAGCAATAATGGGTATTCCTCAAAAAACTGGAACTGAGCTCCCATATGATCCAGCAATATCATTTCTAGGGGTTATTGCCTAGGAACACAGAATACAATTTAAAATGTTATCTGCACTCTGTTCATTGCAGGGCTATACACAATAGCAAGAATCTGGAAACTACCCGAGTGTCTAAGGACAGCTGAGAGACTAAAGAAACTGTGATATCTACACAATGGAATACTATGCAACTGTGAGTAAAGATGAAGTCATGAAATCTGCCTATGTATGAATGGACATGGAGAGTAGTATGCTGAGTGAAATGAGTCAAAGGGAGAATGATAGATATAATAATCTAATTCATTATAGGATATAAGAAAAATAGAAGATTGGGTCAGTGTGATAGGAGAGTTGTAGGGTGTTTGCATTGCACGCAGATGATCCAGGATGGATGGTGGTTCGAATCTTGGCATTCCATAATGGTACCCCAAGCCAGGAGCAATTTCTGAGCTTTACCCGATGTAGCCCAAAAATCAAAAACCAAAGAG
>PVKC010000270.1:56027-76252 GCA_004027635.1 Crocidura indochinensis | reverse complement strand
GCCCGGCACCTTTTGGCTAGTTTTTTAAAGAAGGCAATGAAGATTGGAAAGTAGTGAAGTTAGCTCATTTTGAAATGTCCTAAGACCTTGTAAAGTGTGAAATATGTGCTTTATTTTTCTTCCATCATGAATGTACCTTAATCATAGTCCCAAGGAAGTAAAGCATTTTATATCATTTAACAAGCTAAGTGAGTTTCTAGAAATGCTGTTAGAAGGATTTATTTTAATGGACTTGAAAGTATTCTAGTCTTAAGTCCTAACAACTGTTTTACTTCAAGATCTATTTTGTGATGGCTCCTATAAATAAAGCATTAGAGCTATATTATTCATCAAAATGGTTGTCAATATTAATTTTTTTCTTATTTGTGTTCATCTTAAGTTTAAATTTATGAAATGCTTATGAACTATATTTTATGTTATATGTTGTGACTTAATGTCATTCTCATTCCATATATATATATATATATATATATTTCTTTTGGTTTTTGGGCCACACCCGGTGATGCTCAGGGGTTACTCCTGGCTATTCACTCAGAAGTCGCTCCTGGCAGGCACGGGGGACCATATGGGGAACCGGGGGATCGAACCGCGGTCCGATATCTTATGCTTGCCATACTCATTCTCACTTTTCAGCTGATTCTAACAACATGCAATACTGGTTTATCTTACTTCAATAACTCCATCTAAAGGGGAAGAAAACTTAGTTTATATTGGGAGATATTTGAACTTGTTATGTCTGCAAATAGATTAGGTTTGCTTCTGCCTTCTACTCAGTGGAGTTCATGATGTTACTAATTCTCTTAGAGTGCATGTGACCACTCCCACCAGTAAAACAACTACATAGCCCCAAATATAGCGTGAAGGCAGAGAGTTTGTTTTGTGAACAGTTATAACAATAAAAATACACAGAGTAATATCCCCAGCAATTGATTGAATAGTCTTGATACTGCTTGGCATTTAGCATGAGTTAATGGAATAAAATCGCAGGATAGAGAAAAATAAAGAAAAAGAAAAGATAAATGGTATATCATCAGAAAAATGAAAACTGTAATAGAAGTAAGAGAAAGTGAAGGAAGAAATAGCCTCTATTTGGTGTACAAATAATCCTTCAGTCAAAGGGATTGTGGGTAATAATTAGGGTGTTCATATTTCTTGATATTAATAAAAATGCATACTATTCTTTTATTATTGTTAATTTATAGAGCATAAAAATGTGTTAAGTGCAGTTTAGAACATAGGCAGTTACCACCCAGTGGGCTGGGAACTATAATTAGGCAGACAGAGAAGGCACAGTTTAGGATGGAAGACAGTGGTGACATGATGAAATGTCATAGAATTCCCAACTTGAATCCACTAAATTTTACACAATTTTAGCTACACTTGAAAAATTAAGACATCTACTGTATGACCAATAAATAGGATATTTGAAAATTTGATAACGGAAAAAAGATTTTACAAAATGCATATAATGTAAATTAGCTTTAAATATTTATCCTAAGACACCTAAGGAAATCATAAAAGGAAGTTAAGGACCCAGTTTTTAAATTGTTTTCATGTTTAATAAAATATTTAGTGAATATATTTGCAAATCTGTAGTAATTTATGTTTTATAAACATGTATGTTTTATAAACATGTATGTTTACTGTTCATTTCCCATATGTGTTTATGTTAATAGATTTAATTTAATTATGTTAATTGATAGCATATATGTGTTTAAATAAGGTTAGAAAATAAAGGATCATTTTAAATTCATAGAGAAAAATAAACATTACACACAAAACCAATATTAAAGTATTGGAAAATAAAGGTATGATGCATTTACATTTTTCATACTGACTATTTTACAATTTTTGAGAAGTGAAATAAAAACTTCATAAGCAGTTTGCATTTTATTGAACTTGTAATTTAGGGATAATTTCTGACTTTTTAATTTTTTTTTGTGATGGATGAACTGTTGTTTTCCAGCAATTCTGGCATTAAATTTCTGCCCCACTGGTGTCTTCTCTTCCTGTGGATTATAGAATAGTGTTGAGGTGTCCAAGAGTGACCTTTGCCTTTGCAAACTGCTGAGTGAGGTTACAAAATATATTTAGGGTTCTTATTTAGCACTTGAAAGTAGAAAAAAGGCAAAAAGCACCCAAGTCCTATAATCCCTTTATGTAGTAATCTGAAAATGGTGTGTGATTTTGTGTGTTTGTGAGTGTGTGTGTGTGTGTGTGTGAGAGAGAGAGAGAGAGAGAGATAGAGAGAGAGAGAGAGAGAGAAGGAGAGAAAGAAATTTCATGGTGATATACTGTGATGCTCCTATGTGATATCTCATTGCATTTATACTCCTTTTCTGCCCTATAACACTGCTCATTTTATGGTTCTAAACTTTCATGATCTATGCCTTGCAGTGATTTATTTTACTGGCATTCTAGAAAATCCACATTTTGACTCAGCCTGCCTTTTCTAGTTTATCACTCACTGGTGACTGAAAATTAACTCTGTACCATTTCAAATCTACTATATTCTGTAGTAACCAACAAGATCTGTATGCTTCTTGAGTTGTTTCTTGTTGATTGTATCTAAGATGACTTGGACTGTCTACCGGGTTATAAATCCTTTTAGCAATTTTCATGTTTATCATGGGCAAATGAAAGACACACACAACAGTGTGTGATGTGATGGGATTCCACACACTTCTCTCTCTCTCTCTCTCTCTCTCTCTCTCTTTCTCTCTTTCTGTTCTCTGTCTTTCTCAATCTCTCTCACTCACATCTTTACTATAATCTGTTTTTTTTTCTTGCATGTAGGCAATTTTCCAACAGATTTTGCTCATTCAAAAATCTCTATAGCTGAAATGAGGATATGAAACTTAATATGGAACTCTCTGGTAGTAAAAATGGACAGATTATGTATTTCTTTAGCTCTCCTAGAATCACTAGACATCCTACTGGTTGTGATATTGAGTAGCAATGTGATAATTCAAGCAAGCTGTCTCAGCCTCTCTTACTACAGACACTCCTTCAAGGGATGACTTTGAAATCTCTTGACACTAAAGAGAGAAAAGCATTTCTTTTTTTTTTCCTCCATAGAAAGGGAAGATAATAGAACCTACATTAACTACAGATCTTCCCACAAAGCCTACCATTTCTCAACTTGAAACTTGTTGAAACTACTAGAGAGATTGTTTAAGGTGGGGTGTAGCAAGGTAGAGGTGGATATTGGGAGTAGAAACTGGTTTTGTTTGTTTTTTTCTTGGTATGATAGGTATTTTATCTGCCTAAAATTGTTTCTGTCTTAATTAAAGATCTCTCTCATCAGGGTTACTTTATATATTTATTCACTGTTCAATATCAAAGGCAAATCTGAGACTATGAAAATTCTGCTTGGGATTCTAATATGGTAAACTTCAATGAAATAATGTTAAAAACTCATACATTTAACTGAAAGATAGTTGATGGTTAATATGAATCTCTTAATTCACTGCAGGGACATTCAAAGTTTAATTAGACATTTTCTCTTACTATATTGTTATTATATTATTGCTTTTTTTTGTTTGTTTTGTTCTTGGGCCACACCTGGCAGCTCTCAGAGGTTACTCCTGGCTCTGTGCTCTAAAATATTCCTGGCAGGTTCAGGGGGCCATATCAGATGCTGAGGTTGAAATTTGGTTCTGTTCCATTTCAGCAGATGCAAGACAAACGCCCTACCCATTGCATTATTCCTTTGGACCATTATTATTGTATTATTTAAATATGATCAATATTTAGGTAACTGAAAAATATGTAAAATGAATACGAATATGCAATATTTATGTAAATATAAATATATAAATTATATGTATAGTTTGAAAGTTTGATACAATTTAAAGTTTTTGTTTGAGATTAAAAACCAAAAAGTGCTCTGTTTAAAATGCTATTTTCTGGAATGCTGAACAAAATTGTTTGCCTAAATATTGTAGTTACTCTAAGATAGGAAAGAAGCATGTGGAAGACTTGATTGCCATATGCATTTCCATGTATTTGTTTGTATTTAATTAAACCTATTTTGTTTGGCTAAATTTAAAATTGCATGTACCATAATAATCACTTTCATATAGCCAATAAAGCCCATTTGGAGTAGAGGAGTATGTGGAGCCTAAAGAACAGACTTTTCCTTAAAGGGCAAGCTAACACTCAGTTGTTTTCAGACCTCGTTCCCCATTAGACAGAATGACACTGATCTTGGTAGTGAACATGAGAGAAATAATGGTAAAAGGACCAGTTAGCAATGACATTTCTTTATAAGATGATATATTTTTTTCTTTTCTGGTGCAATAGATAGGCATATTGTCACTTGTAAAAACTAAAATTAATATTAACTTAGTCCCAAGATTTGTAGGTTGTTTTGTAGTTAATATTGTAAGTGTTTTTCTTAATTTATATGTTGAAATGATTTAAATGGTACATGAGGGGTTGGTGTTCAAGAAAATGTGGGGGGGGATAAACAGTGAGCCTGACAGTGATCTCTCTGTGGCTTTCCCTGCTTTGATCCCGAACACTCAATTATGATCCCCCCAAAAATATTAAGAAAATTTTTGTTTGGTTTTGTTTTTGGGCCACCACTGGTGGTGCTCAGGGGTTACTCCTAGCTGTGTGTTTAGAAGTCACTGATTTATTTATTTGGTTTTGGGTCATACTGGAAGTACCCTGGACTTACTCCTGGCTCTATTCTCAGGGATCACTTCTAGTGGGCTTAAGTAACCAAGGATCAAACTGGAGCTGGCTGCATACAAAACAAGTGACCTACCCACTCTTCTATTGCTTTATTTATATTATAAAAATATCAGTAATGATATTTTGTGTAACATAATTGAGCATGTTGTATATTGTATCTACTTTTTTAAATAAAGGATTTACTTAGAAATGTGCAGATTTATTATAGTATATTCCCTTCTGCCAGTTTTAGAAGACACATATTTTTTTTTGCAATAGAAAATTTCTATGAAAGGACATTGGATTTCACTTTTATTACTCGCATTTTATGAGACAATGACAAGTGGTGGACTTTGTGATAAGAAGTCACAATAATTCCGATAAGATCATGGCCTTCATTTTTTAAATTTCTTTTTCCTTCCTATCAAGTAAATTTGGAAAGGTTTGATATACAAATCCAAAACAACACAATAGAAAAATAGTACAGGAATCCCTTAGTTTTCCTTCTGAGAAAGCCATGTAATTTCATCTGCATTAAATATTACCCTAAGACTTATTGAAAGTGAATAATAATAAACTACTGAGTTGTATAGATCCCTGTTCCAATATGTCTATTTCTTCAATTGTTGACACTTTTTTTTTACAACAGGTAGGAATGTATTTCAGTTTAAAACATCTGACTTTCAACTGGTATTTTCCAATTTTAAGTTTAGAGAAAAAAATAGCATTCCCTATTACATGAACATGTGATGAATGCTAATAGTTTTAGATATAAAGGATAATTCATTCAAGGGGGAGAGCAGATATAAAAATTCCTAAATGATAGTGTAACAATAATTAGGATGAAATAATTGTTCTGTTCCTTAGTTGACACACTTTATTTAAATGGAACACTTTGAATTAATAAACATACTCCTACGTCTTTTTGATGACAGTAATAACCACAGTGTATCTTATCAGATAATTAACTTTTACAAACATAATAACAAGTCTACAGAAAATCAGTGACACTGTTATAATAAACTATTTCTTTGGATGTTGAAATCTTGAATGATGAACAACTCTGAATTCCAGATGTTTCTTTACTTGAAAGAAACTGTCACTTTCGTTATAACGTTTAATGTAGGTAAACATTTTTGTGAGGAGAAATAAGAGCAAGACAAATACAGATATAGATAGGAGGAAAATAGAACAAGTACTTGGGAAAGTAAGCATTATTCATCTACCCTGGAAGGTTAAATATCACAGCCCTACATTAGATGTGTAGGGTTAATGTCTACTCTTATCTGCATTGAACTGAAAGTAGTTGATAAGGGGCTTAACACTTTTGCATAGGCTGTCCTCTCAGTAGCAATCAAAAGAGAAATGTTATGAAAGTAAAAGGTATTTCTTTACTTCCTTTTTTACTTGCGGAAATTTTGTTTAAAAATCAACTCCAGATTATATTTTTTTATCTGGACATCCCACAACTCATTGATAAAAGCAGCTAGCACCACGGGAAACAGGAAGAGAAGCAGAAAGTGATTATTGGAACACTGGAGGAATTAAAAACTGATGATTTTTGGTAAACACAGTAATTAGCTTAATACTTTGTTTTGTTCTTGATCATACTACTTTCATCATAATATTTGCTCTTGATCATAATATTTTGTTTTGCTCTTTATCATGAGTCAAGCAAGCAAAGAAATAAAAATCTATCTTTATCTTAAAACAGGTATAACTGATCTTCAGGAAAAATTTCAAACTTCAATTGGTTTTTTAGTCTACACAAGTTTTTTTTGGGGGGGGGGATTTTTTACTTTACCTGCATTAATTTAACAATTTAGGTGCATTCAGACAAGAGTTTAGTGTTTGGCTGATGAGAGAATAACATACTTTGTATTTTAACACAATATTCGGTTACATTAAGCAAATAAAAATTTTTCCAGAGTGTTCCCATTGATCATGCTTTCTGTGTTATTCTATTGTTAGAAGATGTTGTGATGTTAATTTTTTCCTCATTCAGTTAAAAACACACCTTTTATTCTGAAATAGAGCCATGGAACACAAGAGATTTAATATAAAAGTTGGAGACAAACTGAAAATATAGTATGTTTAAAAGTATGGGGAAATATTCCCAAGTACCTTCTGAGGTTATACAGAATTAGTATAGGGTGGAATGCATACAATGTAGGTCTTGACTCTTTTTAATAAACATTCATTTCAGAGGATCCTATGCTATTACCAGCAGAGCTGTCTTGAAGTGTATATATCAGAACTTTCTGCCCCCTAGATATAAACAGATTAATTGGTAGCTTCACTTTCATGCTGCCTAACTGGTTCCTCCTATATGAGTGAAGGGTTCTTTGCTGTCAGGGAAGGACTATATGAAACAATAGCTTCCAGAAGTCAAATCAAAAGAATAGCTCATGGTTTCTTGGGAACACATGATAGGGAGTGGTATGAACTGTGGTAGATTACAGTTGCTTCTGGGCATAAGGAGGCAGAACCCAAAGCAGGGAAGGTTCAAAATCTAAAGCAGAGCAAAACAACTGAATAAAAACTGTCTACATATCCTAATTAGGGTCAGAACCCTGAAGAGTTGTCTATAATTGCACAGTAAAGACAGACTTGAGTTATCCATTAACTCCACCTTGTCACACCATAGCAATTCCATGAATACACTTAAGTGCCGATAAGCTGAGTCAGTAATAATTTACTCATGTCATCTTCAGTGTTACAGATGATTTTGAACCACATGGGCACCACACTTAGACCCTTCAGCTGTCACTGCCTATCTATTTTCTTCTATACTCATACTATTATTGGTCTGCTTTGCAGTTCAGCTCCAGGTCTCATGTTCCTAAGATTGGAAACATTCCTTAAGAATTCTCTATGTCTGCATTCTCAGACTTTAGCTGTTTTATATTTTGATGTCAGGGATCAAACTTGGGGCCTCCTACAAAGACTGCAAAGAATGCAGTCTTCCACAAATAAACATACCTGATTTCTTACTGTATTTTTAATAAAGTAGTGATTTACCCATTCCCAAATAACAAAAACAGAGCTGAAATTCATTTCCACATTATATATATTGCCACAGTTGAAGGTTTATTCATAACAGTCATCTGTATTATTGTATGATATATTAGAAGCATCAAACATTATTATTATACTTTAACTCTCAGGACAGATCCATTTTGTAGAACAGACTCACAGTTACCGGCACCATAATCAGATCAGCAAAATATAATGTGAAATTTTGTAAAAAGCAGAAAAATGTTTATGTCCTTTTAAATAAATTCTTAAGAACTGATTGTGATTAGAAAAACAAAATATAAACATTTAAACATTTATATATATAAAAATATAAACATTTAAATAACTAAGATTATTATTATCAATGTTTCCATCATGCCAAATTAAACATATGTCAGAGTAATGATAGGTTATGATTAATGCTGGTATTGCCATTTTTGACTATTTGAATCTCTATTTATAACAAATTAAAATTATTTTTAAAGTGAATTATATTATTTCAATTCTTGTTTTTTAAGTATATGTATCATGGAACATTATTTTTTTCTTTTGTTTAACTTCCAAGGGAACTTTTTATTTTATAAATATTTAAAATTGGGGTGGGAGCCGGGGAGAAAAAAATAAATATTTAAATTATATTTCTACTATTGTTCTTGAATCTTAAGTTTTCCTTAAAAATGTAAAGTTATGCTATTATTATGAAGTAAGTTAGGAATAAATTTGTGCTGGGTATGGAAACACTTGCATTATATATATAAAATGGTTGTGGTGATTAATGACAAATGTTGAATATTTGGGCACCCTTAAAAATAATTCAGAATAATGAATAAAATTGTACGACTGATCTGAGAATCGAACCTGATGACTATAATGGATATATGAATTCTCCTTGTTTCCTCAAATACTTTACAACTGTGTCCAGAGGATATGTGTCAGCTCAGCTAGTTACTGTGAAATCCAGGGGATTTGTAACTAGAATCTCAAATTTAGATTTTGCTCTGCAGTTACAAAATGGTATAACAGAGACCAGCTACTGTCTCTAAGTCATCTGTTTAATAAATGAATATAATATTTTATAGAGCCAGAGTAAACACATGTGTATGTGTTATTAGCTAAGTGACAAGATGCAATTACTTTATTTAAACTAAAAAATACTTTATAAGGGCTGAAGAAATAGCACAATAGATAGGGAATTAGTCTTGTATGCTACTAAATCTGGTTCCATCCTTAGCATCCCATATGGTCCCCCAAGTCTGCCAGGAGCAATTTCTGAGTGCTGAGCCAGGATTAAACCCTGGGTGGGGACTGCTGGATGTGACCCAAAGCAAAATATAATACAAAATTGAGTTTAGTTATGCGCTTCATGCTCTTCATTGCTATTTGTGTACCGGAAACAGTTGCTAGATTTATAATAATCCACTACAGGTACAAAAATTTAGATTTAAGAAGCTAAAGAAAAATTAGGGGGCCCGGGAGATAGCATGGAGGTAAGGCGTTTGCCTTTCATGCAAAAGGTCATCGGTTCGAATCCCGGTGCCCCATATGGTCCCCCGTGCCTGCCAGGAGCAATTTCTGAGCATGGAGCCAGGAGTAACCCCTGAGCACTGCCGGGTGTGACCCAAAAATAAAAAAAAAAAAAAAAGAAAAATTAGAAGCCAGCAATATTGAGAATAATATAAATCCCTACCTTTCCGTGGATCCTTTAAACTAATATTCCTTTTACAACATAGGGTTTGAATCAAAACTTGGGTATGGATTTTATTGCTAAAGAAAGAACAATTCTATTTAGCAGTATTATTGAAGGAATTACATGAATTAACCAGGATTACAACCTGGAAAATTCACCTGGAGTGAGATGCCAGAGATGTAGTCTTGTCATTTTAGATATACATCTGTTGGTGAGTTTCACCATCAGACCCTGATATGAATCTGAGGCAAAGATATTTAATAAGAGAAAAATTAAAAATCAAAACAGATGTGTGTTTTAATTTAGACAATTTCTCCCTTAGTATCCTTTACTTCATTTATCTTGTTCCTTACTCTGACTAGTCAAGTTTAGGTACTATAAACTGTAAATTAAAAAGAGAGGTTATTGTGTGCAAAAAACAAATGAGCAACTGTTTTTAAAAATGTGACAGACTGCAATGTGGGCATAGATCTAATCTAAGTAGCATTATAACTATGGTCAAAGTTCAAAATGCTGAACTTAAACCTTAAATATATATTGAGTTCATTTTTATATTCCTTGTATAAGGAAAGAACACATGTACATATATTTTAGAAAGATATATACAATGTTAATATTTGGGTGCACAAAAATGTATGTTGTTTTTTTCAGAAAATACTTCATTCTCAGTTTAATAGAAAATGATGACTATTCAGAAATTTGAATGCTTGAGAAGCACAAGATATCTGTGCCAAATTAGATATTATTCTAAACTTTTTTTTGTTTTCGTTTTGGAGTCACACCTGGCAGAGCTCATCAGGGGTTCTTCATGGCTCTATGCTCAGAAATCGCTCTTGGCAAGCTCAGGAAACCTTATGGGATGCCACGATTTGAACTACCATCCTTCCTGAATCGGCTGAATGCAAGGCAAATACCCAACTGCTGTGCTATCTTTCCAGCCCCAAATTTAGACATTTTTTTGTCATAAAAAGGGATATTATATTATTGTGCTAGCCATCTTTCCCAACATTTTTTTCTGGTAATGATTTTAACTTATTGATTGAATACTTGTCCTATTACTTAGCATTGAAGAGGAAATATTTTTGTAATTCTTGAGGTTAATAATAATTTTGATACATAATAGCTTGGACAGAACATTTAAACATTCTTGTGTTCAATTTGTTGTTCTTTTTTTTTTTTTGTCTGTTTGGGTTATCAAACAGGTTACCAGGTTACACCTGGTGGTACTGAGGACTTACTCCTGACTGCATTCATGGTTCATACCTGAATTGGCACCAAGTATGGTGAATGCTCTACATTATGTGCTATTGCTTTGGTCTCAGACCTCCTTTGTTCTAAAAACTCAAAGAAATAAATAAAGAAAAGTATAAACAATGGAAAAAATTTTACTATAAAAATATAGTAAGGCTAGAAAAAATAAACTGAGGCTGGAGAGGTGGAGCTAGAGGCAAGGTGTCTGTCTGCCTTGCAAGTGCTAGCCAAGGAAGAAAAGCAGTTCGATCCCCCAGAGTCCCATATGGTTCCCCAAAGCCAGGGGCAATTTCTGAGCGCTTAGCCAGAGGTAACCCCTGAGCATCAAACAGGTGTGGCCCAAAAAAACAAAAATAAATAAATAAATAGATAAATAAATAAATAAACTACCAAGTCTAAAGTGCTTGCCTTGCATGCGGTTGACCCTAATTCAATACATGGCACTATGTATGGTTTCCCCAAGCGTTGCCAGCAATAAACTCTGAAATTTATCTCCAAAACCAAACTTTAAAAAAAGGAGAGAGAAGAAATAAATATTTTCTTTTTGTATTGCTTATAAATTTCCTTCCCTGCACTATTCATTTCAGTCAGCATAGCAGTAAATTAGAAGAGGAAAAGTTATCCTGGATAGAGAACATTAGAAATGTATCCTCTCAACTTTTAAAAAACAAAAACTAGTACTTTTATTTTTAAGTGCTGATTGTCATGGTGATAAAATGGGAAGAACTTGAAAGTATTTTGAATGGATGTTACAATATTTTGCCTCTTAAAATATAGATAAGCTCTTTAGTGTGATTCGTTAGTTTTAAGTTGGAACATTTCTTGATTGCAATGGTCTGGAAGCCAGCATCTGGCCAACATAATCTCTGATTCTTGCAGCCACACTATCTCAAAATACTCTGAAATACATGCTGGCAAGATAGCTCAAAGGCCAAGGCACTTAACTTTGCTCATGCCTGATCCTAGTCCAGTCCCTGGAACCACATTTGATCACCCAATGTCAGGAGTAATTCCTGTGCATAGATCCAGGAATAAACCCTGAACACACAATGGTTTGACCTTAGTCACTCCACACTCCCTCTTTCCACAAAAGAAAATATATATTTATTAAATCTCTCCAGCAGCTTTAAGGGGTGTTCCTAACAAAACTGAGCAAAAGAATCCCGAGAGTTTTAACTATGCTCTTCTTCCCTATTCAGAAGTATTCTGCTTCAAAAGATGACTAAATTTTCTTTAATCTTTGATTTAGTGACTTTCCTCTGTCTCCTCCACTGAGAGCTTTTTAAGTATCAATAGCCTTAAGTCCACATAGTTGAATAATGCCTGGATTTCTTGGTAATGTAACATATTTTAAAAGTATTGAGGGAGAATATTTGATTGATTACTTCAAACCAGGTGCCTCCTTTCTGGCCCAAATGCCATTACTTTGAAATGAATGGATCATGTAATACCTAATTATATTCTGTGCAGACTTTGTGGACAGGTTAACAATGAGAGCACAGCTCTCAAACTTTCTTCTTAGCTCATCTTCCATTATCTCTTCATACACGTACTTCTTTCTCATGCTTGAGCCATTCAGGTCGACTTTGCCATTCTCCTTAAAAATCATGCACTCTGATTCTACATTGCCTTTGCTCTGATTGAAATTGCCCTCCCATCATCGTTTTTCATTCTAACCTATTTAAATCCATTTTAACTTTTTTTAACTTTTAAACTGCATATTATAGAGGATTTTGGATCCCAACAAATAGAAATGGATTGAAAATATGAAATGTAGAAGGGACATCATGAAAAAGAGCATGGAGGCTTGAAATTGAACATTGCTATATAAGGACTTTATGATATAATATCAACACTCATTTCTAGAATAAAATATTTATTTTCTAATATTCACCCTAAATTATTTTGGAAAAAAAACAAGGTGAGATTCATTTATTATTATTTTTAAATAAAAGGCCAAGGGAAATTCATATCTGATGTGTTTCAGACAATATCTGGGAATAATATTATGGTGGTTAGACCAGAGAAATATTAAAGGTGATCATTATGTAAATTGGGATTTTCCAGTTGTTTTGAAAAATGAGCTTGAATGTTTGCACTAATGGGGTTGATTCAACCCATCATGCACCACAAACTGCAACCATGTGTAAACCTATAACATAGGAAGTTTCTACATTTAAAAAAAATAATATGTCATGCTTAGTCAATTTTAACTTAAAGTTTGATTCTGCATAAAAACATAAAAACATATCATAGGCTGGGAGTAATACTTGAGTATTTAATATACAGTTTACTTTTGTTTTTTGGGAAGATTGTGCTGTCTGGTGTAAAGCTGAATTATTTTTGTTTCCATGATCTGGAATAAGTTGAGGGCCTCAAGATATTTCTTGATCTAAATTATTTTCAGAATCTTGTGTAATAATGTTTTAGCCCTTATGATTTGTGATTAGTTTCAGGGATATTTTGAAGATAATCTAGGATTATTATACAAAAGATCTTCCCTTAAGAATAGTCACTATTCCTATACCAATCTAAGTATTAACATTTTAATAATGCATCATAAAATGATTATATAGGGTAAAGGAAGAAGTCACATTTGTTTTTTGGGTTTTTGTTTGTTTGTTTGTTTTGTTTTTTGGGGCCACACCCAGTGACGCTCAGGGGTTACTCCTGGCTATTCGCTCAGAAGTCGCTCCTGGCAGGCACGGGGGACCATATGGGGAACCGGGGGATCGAACCGCGGTCTGTCCTATGTTAGCACAGGCACCTTATCTCTGTGCCACTGCCTGGCCCCCAAGAAGTCACATTTGTTAAGCCACTATTCTATTCCCTATCAAAGTGTAGAAGTTGTGAATTTTAGTGCCTTAATCCTACACATACTAAGAATTAGTTGCCTGGCAAATTAATTCCCAGTTTATTTTTTGAAGTAAGCACATAATCATCATGGTAAAGAGTTTTTATCCAAAAGCTAATAATTTAACCTATAGTTGTAGAAAATATTTGACTGAATTTGTCTATGTAGGTGATTCTCACAACATTGAACTCTAATGTGTCTTTACTGATTTAATTTCAAAGTAAATTAATATTTAAAAACTGACTGTAGGAGAGAGTAGTGTGTTTTATAAAGTAATACATTTGGGGACAGAGAGATAGAACAGGGTTTGGGCATTTGCCTTAGACACAGAAGGATGGTGGTTCGAATCTCAGCATCCCATATGGTCCCTTGAGCCTGCCGGGAGCGTTTTCGGAATGTAGAGTCAGGAGTAAACACTAGGTGCTGCGGGGTGTGACCCAAAAAACAAAAACCAAAACCAAACAAAAACAAAAACAAAGAAACAAAAAAAATAAATAAAGTAATACATTCATTCTTTTCATCTCTGTCCTAGATAAAGTTCATAATTAATTATGCAGAGTGTACTTTTTTATTTTTGGTTTTGGTTTTTGGGCCACACCCGGTGACGCTCAGGGGTTACTATGCACTCAGAAATCACTCCTGGCTTGGGGGACCATATGGGACATGGGGGGAATGAACTGCCTGTGCCACCACTCTGGCCCCAGAATGTACTTTTTTTTAAACCTAGTTTAAATTCAGAGCAGTAAGATAATACATATAAAAGAAAATATGTTTAAAATATCTTTTATTTTGCAGGCAAAGTGATAGCACAGCAGGTAGGGGTGGGACATTTGCCTTGCATGCAGCTGACTTGGGTTCGATCCCTGGCATCCCATATAGTCCTCCAAGTCTGCCAGGAGTAACTTCTGAGCACAGAGCCAAGAGTACCCCTGAGCATTCTCAGATGTGGTTCAAAATCCAATCATCTAGCCAAACAAAAAAATGTTATTTAATAATCACTAACTCTATGAGTTCAGTGAAGATAAGACACCCAAGATAATATGTTATTCTTTTTGGTTCCAACAATTTACA
Source organism: Crocidura indochinensis (assembly GCA_004027635.1). Lineage (NCBI taxonomy): Eukaryota > Metazoa > Chordata > Mammalia > Eulipotyphla > Soricidae > Crocidura > Crocidura indochinensis. The sequence goes on along the minus strand of PVKC010000270.1, from coordinate 61,691 downwards.
AACCACCAGATTTTAACAAGTGGCTTATAGGTAGCTCTATTTACCTCCATGAAAAATTGTTTGTTAAAACAAATTTCCTAATCATTACTTTTAAAATATTCCCCATGTCGAAGCCAAAGCAATAACACAAAGGGTATGGCATTTGCCTTGCACCTGGCCAACCCGGATTCGATCCCTATATGGTATCCTATATGGTACCCTGAGCTATCCAGGATTGATTTCTGAGTACAGACCCAGGAGTAACCCTTGAGTACTGCAGGGTATGATCTGAAAATAATAAAAATGATACTACTCATGTGACATATTTCCATTTTAAATGGAAGTGAATTTTGATAAACTTTTCCTGAGGAATTAACAAGTTAAAATATGAAAAACATATTTCTGACATTAAATGTATACCTTCATACTAAATCCACATCATGAAGATATCATGACCATTTCTCTCTTTTGTAAACTAAATTATTAAACTACATTCTCAGTATGGCTTTTTGTTTGTCTTTCCCTGTTTAAGTTACATTTTAGGCAATTGTCTAAGAGTAAGAATAAATATAAGATATCGAAAGATGAAGGAAGAAAAATGACTACAGAAATATCCAGTTCATAAATAATTCCACCAGATAATATATAAAAATTGATAATAAAGCAAAATTTTGGATAAAAGATAGTACTTTAGGGGCCGGTGTGATAGCACAGAGTTAAGACATTTGCCTTGCATGCGACTGACCCAGTTCAGTCCTGGGTTCAAATCTCCATGCCTCCAGGAGCGATTTCTGAGTGCATAGCCAGGAGTAACCCCTGGTGTCACCAGGTGTGGCCCCCCCAAAAAACAAGACAAACAAAAAAAGCATTTTAGTTAATTATCTGGACATCTCATGCCATTTTTATTTATTTCCTTGGCCTCACTGCATATTCTTTGTTTGCTTTTGTTTTTTTTTTCTTTGTTAGCATTTTTTGAACCAACATTCATCCTACCGCTATGCTGTTTCTCTGCCCCCACCCCAACCCAAATGAGTGCTCTTAATACTCAAGGACATTGAAGTCTTTTAATGGCATATTCTCCTACAGTAGCAATAGACACTACCTTATATTTTGTATCTCTAATAATGTTGCCACATTCCTACAAAAATAATCTTCCCTCAACTCTTTCCACCCTCCTATCCCACCCTACATTCACTAAATGAAGTTCTATTCTATTTATTTTTATTTAATTTATTTTTATTTATATAATTTTGGGGATTACTCCTGGTTCTACACTCAAAAATCACTTCTGGCAGGCTGGGAGATTATTATGGGATTTTGGAGATGGAAGCCGGGTCTGTTTAATGTCAGCAGTGTGCAAGGCAAACAGCATCCTGCTGTGCTATTACTCTGGCGCTTGAAGTTCTATTCTATTAATTAGTTATATTATCGGGGTTCAAGTTTTTGTTTCATTAGATATTTTTCATTTGATATTTTCCATTCCTCTTATATATTATTATAGTTCAGGTATATGTTTCCTTTCTATATTTCTTTACCTACCACATTTGAGTGAGATAGTGTGACATTGTTTTATAGTATTATCACTCTCTGACTTATTTCAGTTAATATAACTCCCATGGAGTTTCAGGTTTTAAAAGCCATGATTTACTTTTCTACGGAGTAAAGGTGTTTATATATGTAGATATGTGTGCATATCAAGAAATAAAAACAAGAACTGATGATATATGTATATATATGGTGTATATGTGTGGGTCCTCGCCAGGACAAAAATTACAAAGATAAATTCAGAGATATTTTGTTTTAACATTGATTTCTTCAGTAGTGATCAAACTCTCCAACAATGTCCCCAGTTTCCAGCCTCTGACAGGCACGTTTCCCCTCCCCCTCTATTCTAGCATTCCCTACCTCACACTATTGGCCAATTTCCTACTAAAGACTAATTTTCCTACTCTTTATTTCTATTGCCTTTGGGTGTATATTTTCCTAAAATATTCTTCGTATGCCACATATGTAATAGGTCACTCTGACTACTTTCCTCTCTCTCTGACAGATATCAATCTGCATGATACACTCCAAATCAACTAATGTTGCAACAAATTATGAAACTTGTCTTATGGCCAAGACTATTTCATTGTGTGTATACATATATTTATAAAATATTTATATATATATCATACTTGTCTTATGGCCAAGACTATTTCATTGTGTGTATACATATATTTATAAAAATATTTATATATATCATACTTTCTTTATCTAGTCATCTGGTCACAATGGGAATAGGAGTGCATATGTCTTTTCTGTATGGTGCTTTGGGGCCTTTGAAGTATATTTCCAGGAGTGATAATTCTGGGTTATAAAGCTTAATTTCTAGGTTTTTCAAAAATGTCCATATTGTCTTCCAAAAAAGCTGAACTCATTTATATTCCAGCTGTGAATGAGTCTTTTTCTTTTCTTTTTGGTCCATATTCTCATCAGCACTGCTTATTGTTCTTTTTAATAATTGCTGGTCTCTGTGCTGTGAGGTGATACTCATTGTTTTGAATTGTATTTCTCTGATGATTAGTGATGGAGAAGATTTTTTCATATGCTTTGTGGCCATTCATTTTTTCCTTTTTGAGAAAGTTCCTGTTCATTTCTTATTCCTATTTTCAGATAACTTTGGATTTTTTCCTTACATGCAATATAAGCTTTTTGGATCTATTCATCAAATATTGATTTGATAATATGATTTTTCTTTTCTTATATTTATATGCTCTTTAACATTGATTTATTTTCATATGTTAAACCATTCTTGCATACTTTGGATGAATCCTTTTGATCATGTTTTATGATCTTTTTTGAGTTGTTCTTAAACATGTACCCTACCATTTTCTTCCTGCTAGTAGGCTGTTACATGATAACATTTGTGAATCTTACCAATATTGCTTTGTAGATACTTTCTTTATATGAATTTGCTCCTTTTAGTATTCTATTTCTATATATTCATTTCTGATTAGGTTATGTCTTAGAATATTTTAATTTTTTATTATTTTTACACTTTGAAATTCTTATCTGGATGCATATACTTTTCAGCTCTGGAATAATCTGTGCAGTGATATATTTGATTCCTGTATGCACACACATTTATATATACATATATATACACACATTGTATTATCATTGATTAAAATGGAAAGTTTAGAAATTCAGGTTTAAAATAGGTAAGACAAGATAAACATTTTGTGATTATTTTTTAAAGTAAAAATGTGTGTCCCAATTAGAGGGGGAAATAAAGGAGGTACCAAGACCAAACAGGTGTAAGACCACTAAATAGTAAGTTAGGCACAGAGGGGACCACTTACTCTAGCAGCCCCAGGGGTGATGGAAGAGGATATGGGAGGTAGGACGGAAAAGGAGATAAAGTGAGGACAATTTAGTGATGGGAATTCTCCTGATTTTATGTTAATATATACCTAAAATATTATTGTCAATGATATGTAAGCCACTATGATTAAAATAAAAATTATATTAAAAAAGTAAAGGTGTGTGGTCAAGGCACACAATATTTTAAGCAAATTTATTTGCTGCGTGCTCTATATTCCTGAATTATAAAAAAAAAAATTGTCCAAAAAGACACATCAGGTTCACGTAGCACAGGTATCATAGTGCTTTCCTGTCAACAGTGCTTATTGACCCTTGAGAATCACCAGGAGTGAATGCTGAGTGCAAAGTGAGAAGTAAGCCCTAAGCACAGATGGGCAAAGCAAGCAAATTTAACAAACAAAAAAGGCAAAACAAAAGGCACAGGACTAAATTTTGCTTGTTCTATTTGTAATTAGAGAATACAATTGTTGAAAGAAATAGAAAAGGAAATCTGAGATTTTATTGTATTTATGTGTATTATAAAAACAAACACATGGTAATCCTATAGAGAAAAATCTTTCTTGTGTTTGTATATTTAGACAATCAAATCTTTTCTTACTAAACTGAGCTGGATTCATTACCATTTTGTTAAAAATATGTTTTATTTACTTTTGGTGGGGATTGGTGCCACATACAGCACTGCTCAAGGGTTACTCCTGGCTCTGCTATCAATAATTCCTCCTGGGATATCCATATGGGATATCAGGGATCAAATTGGATTGGCTATGTACCAAATAAATACATTGATTGCTTTCCTCTTTCTTGTTCCATGTTCTCTTTCTTCAGTTTATATGATCGTTTCCTTGAAATCATTGCTTATTAATCTAACTTCAATTTTACTTCTAATTAAAGCTTAAAAATCTTAAAATCATAGCTGTCCCGTTGTTTTTATTTGTTTTTGTTTTTGTATCACACCAGTGGTGATCTAGGCTTACTCCTAGAGGTGAAGTTAAGGGAAACAGATTCAGAGGTGGAGATAAAAGGGTAAAGTTTTGTGGTGCTCTGAACCAAAGGTCAACCACTTAGCATGGGGATGGAAAAGGGCATGCTACTAAACTGACAATCCTTAAGGAAAATTTGTCAATGGTACTGTGGCTTAGGCGATTAGGTGCACTAACAGGAAAGTTTTGTCTAGTTCTTGAACCTGGAACTTGGTGATAAAGGAGCCTTTACATTGATCTATTAGTACATAATGACTATATTTCCACATTCTTAAGTCTTTTAGTATATAATGGAACTGCTTTGTTGTGTAACTTTCCAGTACTGATTTTATCTTCTTCTTTAATTTATTTTGCTTTAGAAGTTTAGAATGATGTTCTAACAATTCCAATGGCTACCTAATTAGTGAATTAGATTAACTGAGGCTTCCATTTATGGGGAGAGTGGGACATTCCTTGAAGTTTTCAAGGAGTTACTACCTAATACTACATTCTGGAATTATTCCTATGCTTAGGGATGATACAAAATGCCCAGGATAGAACCCGGTGGGCCATGAATAAGGCAACCTGTTATATTCTCTCTCAGCCTGCAGCTAGATACACACTTGACTATTACTTGCAGACTGCTTCCCTTCCCCCCCACTTTTATTTCAGAGGAGTCCTTTCTTTCTGAAAGGACAGTTCAGAAAAGTGACTGCCTTTCATCAATTCTTTGATATACCTCAAAAAGCAGCTTTGACTTTCAGTGAGTTATCAAAAAATTCACACTAAAAATATGACAAAGGAAGTTATAAGGCAGAATTTTCTTTGATTAAATTAGTAACTATGGGTAGGTTATGCAATAACTCAAGGGAAAACGTTATTCAGATCAATCAAATTCCATGATCCCAGAGGCTTTTAACTTTTTGTTTGCTACTGAGTAAAAGCTTATCCCAGGATAACTTTCAGACCCTTTTTATTTTTTTTATATTTTATTTTAACACCTTGATTACATACATAATTGTGTTTGGGTTTCAGTCATGTAAAGAACACCACCCATCGCCAGTGCAATGTTCCCATCACCATTGTCCCAAATCTCCCTCCTCCCCACCCACCCCCTGCCTGTATTCTAGACAGGCTCAACATTTCCCTCATACATTCTCATTATAAGGACAGTTCAAAATGTAGTTATTTCTCTAATTTAACTTATCACTCTTTGTGGTGAGCTTCATGAGGTGAGCTGGAACTTTCAGCTCTTTTCTCTTTTGTGTCTGAAAATTATTATTATTGCAAGAATGTCTTTCATTTTTCTTAAAACCCATAGATGAGTGATACCATTCTGCGTTTTTCTCTCTCTGACTTA
>PVKC010000270.1:0-55927 GCA_004027635.1 Crocidura indochinensis | reverse complement strand
CTCGTTGTTTGTGATGTGTGTCAATCTCTGTGATGTGAGATGGTACCTCATAGTTATTTTGATTTGCATCTCCCTGATGATTAGTGATGTGGAGCATTTTTTCATGTGTCTTTTGGCCATTTGTAATTCTTCTTTGTCAAAGTGTCTGTCCATTTCTTTTCCCCATTTTTTGATGGTATTAGATGTTTTTTTTTTTTTTCTTGTAAAGTTCTGTCAGCGCCTTGTATATTTTGGAAATTAGCCCCTTATCTGATGGGTATTGGGTGAATAGATTCTCCCACTCAGTGGGAGGCTCTTGTATCCTGGGCGCTATTTCCTTTGAAGTGCAGAAGCTTCTCAGCTTAATATAATCCCATCTGTTAATATCTGCTTTCACTTGCTAGGAGAGTGCATTTTATACCTTGAATATGCTTGTAGTCTCAATGTCCTAGAGTGTTTTGCCTACGTGTTGTTCTATGTATTTTATGGTTTCAGATCTGATATCAAGATCTTTCATCCATTTGGATTTCATCTTCGTACATGATGTTAGCTGGGGGGTCTAAGTTCAATTTTTTGCACGTGGCTAGTCAGTTGTGCCAACACCACTTGTTGAAGAGGCTTTCTTTGTTCCATTAAGGTCTTCTTGCTCCTTTATCGAAAATTAGGTGACTGCTTGTCTGGGGAACACTTTCTGAGTGTTCAAGCCTATTCCACTGATCTGAGGGCCTGTCCTTATTCCAATACCATGCTGCTTTGATCACTATTGCTTTGCAGTAAAGTTTGAAATTAGGGAAATAATTCCTCCCGTGATCTTTTTCTCAATGATTGCTTTCGCTATTCTAGGGTGTTTATTGCTCCAAATGAATTTTAAAAATGACATTCTTTGAAGAATGTCATGGGGATCTTAAGAGGGATCGCATTAAATCTGTATAATGCCTTGGGTAGTATTGCCATTTTGATGATGTTAATCCTGCCAATCCATGAGCAGGGTATGCGTTTCCATTTCCGTGTATCCTCTCTTATTTCCTGGAGCAGAGTTTTATAGTTTTCTTTGTATAGGTTCTTCACATTTTTAGTCAATTTGATTCCAAGATATTTGAGTTTGTGTGGCACTATTGTGAATGGGGCTGTTTTTTTAATGCCCATTTCTTCCTTATTACTATTGGTGTATAGAAAGGTCATTGATTTTTGTGTGTTAATTTTTTAGCCTGCCACCTTGCTATATGAGTCTTTTGTTTCTAGGAGCTTTTTGGTAGAGTCTTTAGGGTTTTCTAAGTAGAGTATCATGTCATCTGCAAAAAGTGAGAGTTTGACATCTCTCTTTCCTATCTAGATTCCCTTGATATCTTTTTCTTGCCTAATCGCTATAGCGAGTACTTCCAGTGCTATGTTGAATAGGAGTGGTGAGAGAGGACAGCCTTGTCTTGTGCCAGAATTTAGAGGGAAGGCTTTTAGTTTTTCTCCATTGAGGATAATATTTGCCACTGGCTTGTGGTAGATGGCCTTAACTATACTGAGAAAGATTCCTTCCGTTACATCTTGCTGAGAGTTTTGATCAAGAATGGGTGTTGAACCTTATCAAATGCTTTCTCTGCATCTATTGATATGATCATGTGATTTTTATTTTTCTTGCTGTTGATGTTGTGTATTATGTTGATAGATTTATGTATGTTAAACCATCCTTGCATTCCTGGGATGAAAAATACTTGATCATAGTGGATGATCTTCTTAATGAGGCATTGTATTATATTTGCCAGAATTTTGTTGAAGATCTTTGCATCTGCATTCATCAGCGATAATGGTCTGTAATTTTCTTTTTTCGTTTCATCTCTGTCTGGTTTCAGTATCAAGGTGATGTTGGCTTCATAAAAGGTATTTGGAAGTGTTTCCGTTTTTTCGATTTCATGAAAGAGTCTTGCCAGGATTGGTAGTAGTTCCTCCTGTAAAGTTTGAAAGAATTCATTAGTGAATCCATCTGGGCCTGGGCTTTTGTTTTTGGGCAGACATTTGATTACCTTTTTATTTCATCAATAGTGATGTGGGTGTTTAGATATACTACATCCTCTTCATTCAACCGTGGAAGATTGTAAGAGTCCAAGAATTTATCCATTTCTTCCAGGTTCTCATTTTTAGTGGCATAGAGTTTCTCAAAGTAATTTCTGATTACCCTTTGAATCTCTGCCATATAAGTAGTGATCTCTCCTTTTTCATTCCTAACACGAGTTATCAAGTTTCTCTCTCTCTCTTTCTTCTTTAGTTTTGCCAGTTTTTTTTTCTTGTTTATTTTTTCTTTTTTTGTTTTTGGACCACACCCGGTGATGCTCAGGGGTTACTCCTGGCTATTCGCTCAGAAGTCGCACCTGGCAGGCACAGGGGACCATATGGGGAACCGGGGGATCAAACCACGGTCTGTCTTAGGTTAGCTCAGGCAAGGCAGACACCTTACCTTCAGCGCCACCGTCCGGCCCCCCGTTGTTTATTTTTTCAAAGAATCAACTTCTGCTTTTGTTGATCTTTTGAATTGCTTTTTGGGTTTCCACTTCATTGATGTCTGCTCTCAGCTTTGTTATTTCCTTCTATCTCCTTACTTTTGGGACCTTTCGTTGAATACTTTCTAGGTCTATAAGCTGCGTCATTAAGCTACTCAGGTAAGCCCCTTCTTCCTTCCTATGTGTGCTTGCAAAGCTATAAATACTGTTTTTGCTGTGTCCCATAAGTTCTGATAGTTTGTGTCTTCATTATCATTTGTTTCCAGGAATGTTTTGATTTCCTTTTTGATTTCATCTTGGACCCACTGTTTATTCAGTATGAGGCTGTTTAACTTCCAGGTATTAGAGTTTTTCTTCTTTGTTCCTTTTTAAAAAAATTTTTTTTTTATTTTTTGGGGGTTTTGTTTTATGGGTCATACTTGACTATGCTTGGGGGTTACTCCTGTATCTGTGCTCAGAAATAGCTACTGGCAGGTTTGGGGAATTATATGGGATTCTGGGTATCAAACACAGGGCTGTCATGGGTAGGCCATGTTCAAGGCCCTACTGCAGTACTACCACTCTGGTCTCACATCCAGATTTTTCCAAAGGTGACCTAATAGCATTATTGTTTTCCTTGCGTAGATATGGAAAGCATCTTTCCCTTTTTCATAATTAACATTGTTTGATAATAAAGTACTTTGGAGCCAGTGTCTTTAATTTAAAGCACTTCTAGTTACATATTAGTACAGATTTGTGCAAAGGTCATTGCTAATGCACAGTTAGAAATGTTGATTGCAACAGTGCTTTTTAGTATCTAAATCTAGGTTCATCAGGAGGTAATAAAGAAGAGTCATTTTATTGTAGTCACCTAAGAAATTAGTAGATGAAAAGGATAGCTAGAATATGCCTCAGTCTGGCAAGAGGCCTTGAGTATTTGCGAATGTGTTCTAAGGATAGCAGGGGGCTGGGTCCATCAGCTGTCAGCCACAGATTCTGTTTATGCTCTGAACAATAGCCAAGTGCCTGGGCAGTAATTATTGGTTGATTTTTGCTTCTAAAATAAGTGTCTTAATAATTTGTCACAAAACCAAGTTAAATTGCTAGGATGTTGCCTGCAACAGTTAAATTAGGAAAAAAGAAAGAAAGCCACAGCAAGAAATGTTTCCATTTTTTTTTCTGCCTGCAGTCTATATTGGTAAATAGTGTAATTAAAATCTCGTTTGCAGGTTTTTCAAAGAGGTTATTTCTGTGTGGGAAAGTCCTTTGTTTTCTTACTTAATACCCTGAGCTGTAAATTAGAGAATGGGGGAAAAAGTTAGTTGGCAAATAAAGGTCTTAGCTGTCAATGCTGTTTTGGAATTCCTCCCGTATTCCTGGGGCTCAGATAATGTGTTTCCCTGGAAAAGCATGCATAATCAGACCGAAATGAGCTGGTACCAGACTTTGCACTGCCCAGGGATACAAATATGGAACTTGATATTTCAAACAGATCCAACTCAAAGATGTTTCTAGGATAGTTGAGTACCATAACTTTCTGTTCATAGATTTAAATGTTACCCAAATCCGCATGCCTTCAGATGTGTGGTGTTTATACAGCTAAAGCTAATGCTGTTTAGGAGACAGAAACAAAAGGATTGGTCAAAATACAAAGGAATTCCTAAAGAACAGGCCAAAAATATTAAAGCAATAAAACCATTCTCTGTTCGGCTTCTGGTCATTTTATATCTATGGGTGGTGTGTCTGTGTGTTTATGTGTGTGTTTATGCATATGTGTGAGCATGCATACACAGGTACTACCCACACATAAGTGCACACTATCTTGGAAATGCTGATAGTGTTCTTTTAGAGAGATGCTGTTAAAAGAAATAGAATTAGCTTATTGTTTTATAATTTGTTCCATCTAGGGTACATTTCATTAATACTCTAAATGTTTGCTTTCATTTACAAACCATGGAATTGTACCTTATTGTTTATATTTGTGGCAGGATCCAATTAATATCAACTTGAGTTTTTCTTGTGGGTGGATACCACTTCATGGCCCTGGGTGATCATCTATTATTATCACTGCTTGCTTGTACATGACTTTATGGCCCTTGTTTAAATCCAGTTGTTGTGTTTTTCATCTTTTCTACCCTCAAATAGCTCAATGAGTAGAATGCAAGAGTGGGTAGATCTGAGGCACTGTTTAAGAATAGAGATTAATAGTGTTTGACAATATGAAACTTGTGAGACATCTTATAGGGCAGTTCTCTTATATACTGGTTACATGCATGAGTATGGGTTATTTATCTTGAGTCTACAAAAGAGCATTTATTTTAGAAAGGATGAGTTAAGTATATAAAATAAAAGATTCTCTTTATTTCATGTGCTCAATTAGAAGAACACTAGTCAATTACTGTTTTTAATTTCTATGAATTTTTATTTTTGTTTGTTTTGGGGCCACACTTATCGGGTAAGTCCTGTTCTACTCTCAGAAATGATTTCTGGCAGGCTTGGGAGTCCATATGTAATGCCTGGGATTGAACCAGAGTGAGCTATGTGTGAGACAAATGCCTATCTCCTGTGTTATCTCTCTGGTCCTGTTATAAATTAGTATTGGTTCTAATAGTTCTAATGGTTTCTAAATTCTTACTGTTTTCAGTAGATGCCTAATATGGTATGCACATAAAGTCATGTAAATCATTGCCAAATAGATTTTGATTTAGAGCTTCTGTTATGCAAAAACATGAATTTAAAATATCTAATTTCAAGTTAGATATTTAATCTAATTTAGATAATTGTCTAATTTAGATAATTAGATAATTTATCTAATACTATAATTAGGAATGGAGATATTTAACAGGTGTTAAAGCACTTGCCTTTCATGTGGTATAGCCAGTATCCAGTTCAATACCTGACACTGCTTATATACGCACCCTCCCAGCATTTCCACAAGTGCTGGTGTGTCCTAAAAGCTGGGGAAAACAACACAAATAAAACAATATATAAATTTAGCTGATATATTTGGGTATACATAGATGTTTATGCCCAGTACTAAATATACACTCATTAAAAGTTACTTAATGCCATGATACACTAGATGTTGCACAGAATAAAACACTATCACAAAACAACCTATACCTATCAAATGTGAATAATGCTTAAAAATTTTAATTGTGTTTTTAAAGATCACAGATTTTCTCTAAAACAGTGACTCTTAAACTTACTTGACCTAATAGGCTTTATAAAAAATAATTTCAGTATTTCTCAAATGATACCCAAGACTACTATTCCCCCCACCCCTTGCTTCATCTAGCAATTTTCAGGGCACAATATTACCCTTGTTGGGAAATATTGTTTTAATATAATATTGACATGTAGACAAATTATTTTTTGATTTTGTATCTTATCTTTCCCATAGTTTTCTCTGTGTATGCAACAATAATGAAAAATGGAAATATCCATTAATAAAATATAAGCAAAAAATATTTTTAAATGATGAAATTTTCAAGTGTACTTAATTGGAATTTAAAAGCCATAGCGGTGCTCATCTGGAGATAAAATTAGTTAAAATTTTTCTTTTGGAAGTGCTATCATAGTTTTAAAAATCTATCTCTGTTATACCTAATAAGAAAAATCCAGACAGCTTTTTTCATGATATTACATCTTAGTCATTTTTATAACATAAACAGGTCATCTGACCTATTATATAGATAGATAAATCTTCCTATATATAGGCTCTTCCTTGAATGGAATTGACACTGCTTCATTCCTGGTGCCACATGGTTCCCTGAGCACTGCCAGGAATTACCAGCAAGCATAGAGTAGCCCCAAGTACCATGCCCAGCAACCCCATTTCAGCAAACCTATATGAACAACCTACGGTCTCTCAGTATTTATATCAACACCAGCGTATCTCCTCTTTGTGGAACTGACTTGCTACTGGTGATAAAGCAGCCCATTTCTCTTGAAAAATAAGACATAATTCATATTGTTGATATGCTGTAAATTTATTTTAAAGAAGATGTAATAGGATCAATATATGCAGTTTGGTAATAAAAATTAGTGAAGAGGGTTAGTGAAAATTATCAAAGACGTCATTGATTGGTCTTTTCTTTTATCCCCTGTTTTCTTTTCCAATTATATCTGCTCTCATGTCCCTTTTAAAATAAGCCAATTACCTCTCCTGTGTCATCCAATTTGTAGGTACATGATAAGCAGCAGGCTAGAATAAAGTCTAAATGATTACTTTTAATGATGATCAGCACATCTAATGTGATAAATTATGATTAATGAGTAAATTAGCAGTAAATTAGCAGTAAATGATTTTTTTAAACTAGCTACAAAAAATATGTTGAAAGATTGTTAGAATTTCATTCTTTGTCAAATACTGTGTCTATGTCAAAGTGCCTTGTGAGTATATTACCATTTAAGGGGGATATGAAAAAAAGCCAATAAATATTGTGTTATTTTCTTGCATCTTTACTGAAATGAGCCTCTAGATTGCATGACTTTTCATCTGTTTCACTGTAAGGGCCTTTATTGCTCTATTCAGCTAAAATGGATGCATGGTCTGTGTATTCAGAATGCATAAATAGGTAGTAAGAAAACCCAGAGGCTTAAAGTGGGAAATGTTGAGTAAATATCTAAACAGTGTTTCTGATAACATGCTTTCATTAAGAATTCATGACTCTGGTGTAAAAACTGGTAAAAATGGCTTCCCAGATCATATCTAAGCATGATTCAGTACCTCTAGTATCCCTTGCTAAAATTTATGTCGCTAAAGGGGTGGTTACTTTAAGTGTCTTATACCAAAACAGATAGCCAGTCTTACTAACCATGTCAATAGTTCAGGGAAGTTTTATGATCCAGACACAATCAATGTAGGAGGTTGTTTGTTTTGGCCATAATATCTCATGGCTGTGCTTTAAATAAAAAAGTTATGGTGGTAAGACTGTATAACTTTCACTGCTGCGAAGTAAGTGTTTATGACCCAGGTATTAATGCATCAAAGCAATAGAAATTAGAAATTTATGTAATTACTATAAAATGGTTAATCCATCTGAAACTCCTCTCTGTCACCATTTTAAAACACATTATGAAAGGCTGATAGTTGAAAAAAAGTTATATAGCATGATCTGTTTGTTTTTTTAAGTAACATGATCTATCTGTTTTATTTTGTTTTGGGGTCACACTGGGTGATGCTTAGGGGATACTCCTGGCTATGCGCTCAGAAATTGCTCCTGGCTTGGGAGACCATATGGTGTATGCTGGGGGATCAAACAGTGGTCTGTCCTAGGTCAGCGTGTGCAAGACAAATGACCGCTTGTGCCACTGTTCCAGCTCCAAATAACATAATCTTTTTAAATTAAAAATGATTTTCTATAGCAATTAAGTATTATTTTAGTACTTTAATTACAGATTTTTTCACCCATTTTATCTTTTTTTCACTAGTTCTTATATATTCATATATGTATGACACTTATATACCTTGTGTTCCCAAAGGGAAATGAAAAATGTGAGGATTTGGAGCATGTGTGTAATTGGAATCTTTTTTGAAAAGTAGAGTTTCCAGTTTCCTTCTTAAAACTAACCATTTTCAGTCTTTCTATTTTATTACTTCTTTTTAGCTAAAAACGACAAACATCTATCTAAAGTTAGTGATGATTTTCAGCTTTCATAGTATTTAGGTAATTGGACATTCTGATATATACATGTTTCTATTGTGAATACATCATATTTTTCTATCATGAATATCTGAGTTATTTTGAGCAAAATGTTAAATTGTGTAAAAACAATAAAATGTACAGTTATTTATGTATATCTTTAGTGATTTTCATGTAACAATAAATCAAAAGTAAGAATTGTACATATATGCAAAAGCATAATAATGAGAATGATTGTGGCATTTCTTATAATGCTATAAAACTGGAAATTAATGCTTAACATTAAGATATATGCCTTATAACAAAATAATATTCAATTAATATTTAGACACAGAAATATATAGCACTTTAGATACATACCATAAAATAATATATATATATATATTTTAGAAATAAGTTAGGAGTTTTATCAGCATAGAAAAATTAAGAAAGTTGATAGTCACTGAAATGTTAAAAGTATGTATAAAAAAAAAGTAGACTAAGCCCTCACTACTCTTGTATGACATGATACTATATTTATAAAGCCTAACTACTCCTATAGAAAATAGGAGCCTAATAGCTCCTATAGAAAATTGACTTCTGGGGCTGGGCGGTGGCGCTGGAGGTAAGGTGCCTGCCTTACCTGCGCTAACCTAGGACGGACCGCGGTTCGATCCCCCGGTTCCCCATATGGTCCCCCATGCCTGCCAGGAGCGACTTCTGAGTGAATAGCCAGGAGTAACCCCTGAGCGTCACTGGGTGTGCCCCCCCCCAAAAAAAAAAAACAGAAAATTGACTTCTATAGTAAAGATTCAGATTACAAAATTAGCGTGCAAAAACCAGGGTTCTTATATATACAAATAATTAAATAAGAGAGCTTAAAAGAACAAATCTTTTCACAATGGCCCTAGAAAATCAAGTACCTTAGAATTATCTTAACAAAAGAGGTGAATGATCTAAACAAAGAAAGCAAGAAAATATGACTAAAAGAAATAGAACACAGGAGAAAATGAAAACATTAAAATCCCCAGTTAATGGATTGGAGGATTTCTACCTTTAAAATGGCAATAGTCCCAAAAGCATTATACAAATTCTATACAGTCCCTCTAAAGGTACCCTTGACATATTTAGAGATATAGATAAATCACTCCTAAATTCATATGAAATAATAAACCCCCTTAATATTCAAAACATTACTAGGAAAAAAAGAAGATCTGAGGAATCTTATTCCAACTTTAAATTGTACTTCAAAGCTGTAATAGGCTTGAAGTTTAAACAGAGTGAAGTATGGTACTGTATACTGGAATAAAAACAGATCCTAAAATCAGTGGAATAGAATTGAAAATCCAGAGTGAGATCCTCAGTGATACGGACAGTTAATCTTTGGTAATGATGCAAAAAGCATGAAATGGAGTAAGGGAAGCCTCTTGAACAAGTCATGTTAAGAAAAATGTTTGACCACATGAGAAAAAAGAAAAGGAATAAAGATATCATTCTAATGTCATGCATAAAATCAAATAAAAATGGATTATCTACCTTGATATCAGACCTGAATTTATAAGTGACATTGATGAAACATGCAGGACTTTTCATGACATTGAAGCTGGAGGCATCTTTAAGAAAAAAAAAATAGTCTTAGCAATTGAGATGTCAAAGTGAGGTCAAGGCTGCATAGCTGGATATTTGGGAGAATAGAGTGCCACTAAAAATGGAAACAGTAAGAGAAGTTAGGTTGGGTAGGCAAGTGGTATGTTTGTTTTTAGCATAATGGCTTTTAGATGATGCTCGATCATTTCCTATATGGTTAGCTACAGGCACTAAAAAAAACAATTCATGTGGTAGTTATTTTTCATCCCTGCTCAGTTCTTTTTTCATTTTTCTTTAGTGCCCATATCAATTTTTTTCAATATAATCATTATAGTTTTACAGAGGAATTTATTCATCTATTGTGTCAGCAGTAGTCATTGTCAAAGACTTTATATTGATGTCTACACTAAAAAGAATGACATATAGAAGCATAAATATATGATTGAAATATTTGGGGAAAAGCATTAAATTAATGCCAGAATTTTATAAATATATTTTTCATTAATGATTACAAATAAATTGAATTATTACAGAAATTAATATAAATGTAGTCTACAAACAAAATTTACTACATATGTGGGTGTTTTTGAGTTTTGTGGAATTGATTTTTGTAAATCAAGCAGACATCATAATCAGTTAAGTTCTTTTCAATTGCAGTTGATTTCTGGGAATTGAGATAAGAACTGATAGAAAACACATTCTGGGTGAAATTTCTCAATTTATTAGTAAAAAGAATTGTAATATAGCACAGTATATTATTTTAAAGCACAGAATTTATTAATGGCACAGCACACGTTTTATGGTTAAATCAAACAGATTAAAGTTTACACTTAGCAAACAGTATTTCTGTAATTTACCATCTTCTATTTTCTCTGTGTAAAAAATTTACAATTAGATCAAAAGTTTGACTCTATCACAAGTCAAAGAATGTCTTTCTCTTTCGTTTTATTCTCTTCTTCCGTCTTTATTCCACATTTCTATATCACTATAAAAACTTCTGTAAACATGTAAATACAAATAATGAACTAACCATGCTAACATAGTAAAAACATTATACAGATATATACATTACATACATAGAGTAGTGTGACACAGTTCAGTATATGAAATTTGCTCATGTGAATTTTTCTGCTTATCTAACTTTCATATGTAATATTATTTTAATTATTAACACTACAGATTTAGTGTTAGTATTATAAATAAAAATACTGGGTCTGAATTGATAGTACAGAAGGTAAGGCACTTTCATGGATTTACCGGGATTGCAACCCTGATTTCCCTGCCCTTTGTGTGTGAAGACATACATACCATCGGTGTATTTTCTGAGGTCAGAACAGAAGTAGCAGTAATAGCCTCTGAGTATCACTGGATTTGGCCTTCCCTTAAAGAAATAAACAAATTAAACACTATTCTTTTCCTATTAGTGTGGTAAACATTAACACACTATTAATGTTAAATATTAATGTTCTCTGACAATAAAAATAATTTTAAAATATGAAATATGAAAATACAATCAGTGAATTAAAAACCAAAATCTGTTAATATTTGGGGGTCTGTCCTAGCCCTAGATGTCAACATTAGCACATTTAGAATCTATATCATAGGGGAAATATCTTGAGGCATGTATAGACAATATTTACCATGGAAACCAATCCTGCCTGGTGTCTGTACCTAGATTCTGAATCCTATGGGACTTTTCTCTTCTGTGTGCCTACTATTTCAGGGATACTCCAGTCTCAGGCAACTCTTCTCCCTAGTGTACACTAAGGCAATCATAATAGAAAATCCATCTCCCAAAAACAACTAGCACTTTCTCTGTTTGGGACAGTGAAATGATGTTTGGATATGCTGTGACTAGGAGGGAATGATATAGCTTAGAACAATAGTTTTGTTTCCCACACTGATTTCAGACCTAGTTATTCCAGAATCATCTCTAATTTGCCTTCTATACACCATGATTCTGCAAAGACTGTTCCTAAGCCTTTCTCACCAGTTCTCCTGTTGATTCTAGAGAAAAAAAAACACAAAGAGATTAGAAAAACAAACAAAATAAATAAAAAGGGGGTGTGGAGCAATTACACAGCAATAGGGCATTTGCCTTGCACACAGCTGACCCAGGACAGACCATAGTTTGATCCCCTGGAACTCCATATGTCCCCTAAGCTAGAAGCGATTTCTGAGTACATAGCCAGGAGTAACACCTGAGCATCACTGAGTGTGGCCCAAAAATTAAAAAATAAAAGAAGAGAGAAAGATTAGCAAAGGACATAGTTGATGTTCTCACATTCTGCAGAATTCTTTGAGTAAAGAAAGAGTCCTGTCTAAGGACAGGACTACATTACATTACAAACATAAAAACCTAGCTCCTCTCCTTTTATCATTTAATAACATTGTTAACCTTCCCTTTCTATGATTTTTAAGGACATTATTATGACAAATACCCCTTTAAAAAAAACAAAGCCGCTATTTAAGGAAATGTTAATCAGCTGAAAGAAACAAAGCCAATTAGTTACATGCTGTTAATTTTGTTCCCCATTGGACATATTTCCTTGATGTCTGCAAAGCAGCTTATTCATTAGAATTAAATTAGACAAATGGTGCAGTCATTTCTTTTTAGCTTCGTAGCGTGTAGTTCTTTTTATGTTTTTTAAATGTTTCTCAGCTGGCCAATAAAGTTACTGTTTATCTGAGTTGACTTCTTAACCTTAAGAATTCCTTAAAAATTCCTTTTTTTCGTGAATATTGCCAGTAGGTTTCAGTGGTTCTTGCCGGAGAATGTCTAACTCTACTGCACTTCAGGACTGATTTTACCCTCAATAGAGCAGTTTGCTAAGGATGATAAAAGGAAGATTCCCAGTGTTGTTTGGTGCTCTTCCCTAAACATGATATATAAAAGTACTCACTAGGCATGTCATCTTGTCTTTAGTGAAATCTTATATGACGTCACTTATATGGTAACATGCAAAGTTAATGTATGTTGCTTATATTTAAATAAATATCCACATCTTTTTTTTTGAAATAAAATCAGTAGCACGTGACTATTTTGATCTGTGAAAGAAATAGCCTAAGGGATTCCCGGAGCTACTCTTGCTCCTCTGCTCTGAATGCATCCTGAGAATGTAGTCTTAGAAGACAAGCACATTCTAGACTATCAACCATGACTGACTTCTGAATCAAAAGCAGACTTAGCTTCTATTTTCCATGTAGAATGTCCACTTTCTGGGTCTAAAGGCCATCTGACTTCTGAAATGCCTGACTTGTCATATTCCTCTCTTTTCAAAACTAGCCTAAGCAGAAATATAGTTTACATGGCACAGTATCTTTAAATGTACAACACTGTCAGTTGTAATAAAGGAAGAATGCCTATTTAAATACAAGCGCTTATGAATTTTTATTTTTATTGTATCTTTACAGTTTTAATTTTCTTTTTCCTTTTTATGTTTGATTTTGGGGCCACATCCAGCAATGCTCAAGCCTTTGCTGTCTCTGTGCTCAGAAATCACTTCTGCTGGTACACTTTTAATGCCAGGGATGAAACCTGGGCTGACAACATGCAAGGAAAATTCCTTACCTAGTTCTAGATCCCTGACTCATGGGCTTTACATTCTTGCTATTACTTCCTTAGACTAAGTAACAATAGTGATGGTTGTAATTGATGGAATAAAGATAGAAATTTTATTATTTAAATTTGAGAATCTGTGAATTTTGTGAATCTGTATGTGGCATCCCTTCAATTCTTCATGTCTTTCCTATTCAAAGAATGACTATTTTGGGGCAGTATCCATAATAAAAAAACTACATTTTTTAAACAAACATGTAGAGAAGGGATGATATGTTTACACCACTCTCCAAATAAGTATTTTACTTATTCAATTTATTTGTTCGAGTTATATATTCCTCTTCTTTCTATAACTGACCTAACAGTGTCATTTTTTAATGCGTGTCCAAAGATTATTTAGCAAACAAATAAGATCATTGGAAAGAATTTACTATGTTATCTA
Source organism: Crocidura indochinensis (assembly GCA_004027635.1). Classification (NCBI taxonomy): domain Eukaryota; kingdom Metazoa; phylum Chordata; class Mammalia; order Eulipotyphla; family Soricidae; genus Crocidura; species Crocidura indochinensis. Next base: position 42,265 of record PVKC010000270.1, on the reverse strand, counting down.
GAATAATAACTTTATCATAGAAGGACAACTTTTAAACTTTTTTGTGGTTTGGATTTTGTGGACAAATAAAAAATTATAACTTTAAATAATGAATTTTGTTTTGTTTTGTTTTTTGTTTTTGGGTCACACCCGGTGACGCTCAGGGGTTACTCCTGGCTATGTTCTCAGAAGTCGCTCCTGGCTTGGCGGACCATATGGGAAACCGGGGGATCGAACCTAAATAATGATAAATCTTTTTCATGTTTAGAGAAAAGAAAATCTATACCAGGACATCATATTTTAGTTATATAGTTTTTTGGACTCCACCTGATGACACTCGGTTACTCTGGCTATAGACTCAGAAATCGCTTCTGCCTTGGAGGACCATATGGAATACTGGGGGATTGATCCTTTCCATCCTAAATCAACCGCATGCAAGACAAATGCTCAACCACTGCACCATCAATCCGATCCCTGATATATTATTTTTTTATATTTTTACCAAAAAATAAATTTATGGACCATTTTGGAGCTATTTTTTAAAGAATACTGAGAAACTACAGTGGTGATTTGTAGGATTAAAAAGAAATATTTTCTTTCTTTTTTTGCTGGTAAATTTTAAGTTTTTTTAATATAATTTTTATTTTAATCATAGTGGCTTATATATCATTGACAATAATATTTTAGGTATATGTACATGTTAACATAAAATCAGGGGAATTTCCATCACCGAATTGTCCTCCCTCCGCCTCCGTTCCCGTCCTACCTCCCATATCCTCCTCCCTCACCCCTGGGGCTGCACAGTGGTCCCCTCTGTGCCTAGCTAACTACTTAGTGGTCCTACACCTGTTTGGTCTTGGTACTTCCCTTTACCACCCCCCTGCCCCAAATTGGGATGCTGGACTAGTAAGTTCAAGTTATGTGGTTTTGTTTGAAGAAGAGAAAGGTAATAATCTGGAGAAGAGAAAGAAAAAGAAAAGAAAGAAAAAAAGAAGAAAGTCAAATACTCTGCAAATAGGCGGAGTCCTTCTAAAGACTTTCACCCTTGTTTTGAGATGGAGGGGGAAAAAAGAAGGTGAAGCACCACAACAGTACATAAAGCACTGTCACAGTATCCAGTGAGCATACAAAAAAAAAAGGGGGGGGGGAGTGTTGAGTAAGCACCATATAAAAGCCCTGGTATTGAGATTAAAAAATAATAATAACAAATGTAGCAGAGAGCACATAAGAAAAGAAAACAAGAAAATAAATAAATATAAATGGAGATATCCACTTCAATAGCCAAACTGCAACAATGAAATCAACAAAAAAAATGGATTAGTAAATAATATTAATGAAAAAAATGTTTTGTGCTTTTTTTTTTCCGCTCCTGCAGATGCACAGTAAATATTAGGGTCATTGGAAAAGGAATTTCCTTTGCCTAAGAGGTACAAGGTTCCACCCTTGAAGTATATTGTCATGGGATTAACTATAGATTCTTTTCAGGTTCATTTGCTCTCCCCTTGGTGCTTTTTTGTTGTATAGAGGACTTCTGCTCCGTCCTGGGTGATAAAAATCAGCCCTCTGTATCTAGAGGTCTCAGTATCTGCACAATTCAAGGAATTGAACTTATGATTAAGTCTTTCTTCGTGGTTCTCTAAGTTCTGTTCCCTCAGTGTTGTTTTAATCAGTCTTCTGTAGTTGGCGGTCCTGGTCTTTGCGCTGATCCTAGGAAGGGGCCTGGGATAGCAACTTTCATTGTTTCCAGAATCCCCCTTCCTATTCAATAGCCTCAGACAGACCTTTGGAACTAGGGATCATAGTTATTATGCAGGTCGTAGCTCATGCCCTAGAAGAAATATTTTCTATAATGACTTTAAAATATTTTTCAATGAAAGTTAATAAGAGAGGAGAGGGTTGGAGAGATAATACAGTAGGTATGACATTTGCCTTGTACATAGCTGACTCCATTGTCATGTCTGATCCTCCTAGCATGGCCAGTAGTGATCCAGAATATAGAAATAGGAATAAATACTGAGCACCATAGCATGAGGTGATCAAATCTGACTGTCCACACCACACCTTCCTCTCATCTCTGTAAAAATAAATAAAGAAGAAAGGAAGAATATTTTAACAGGGCTGGAAAAAATAACTTTTTGAATTTCAAAGACTGTCAACTCTAATTTCTTGTATAAATTCAAGAAATACATCTTTCTACAAATTGAGTAAAAAAAAAAAATAAAGTGGATGGGGCCCAGAGCCCAAGTAGTCTCAGGTACATTTGGTGGAAAAAATGATCAGAACTAAATACCCACACCAGAATCAATGACAATAGAATGAAATACCCAGACTATAAAAAGCTAATCACAAAATGAACCTTTTACACTAGAGGTCCAGGGTGGTAGATATGGGATACGTACTGGAAAGTCTGATAGAGGAAGGTCAACATTAATCGTGGGAATGGCCCAAATTCACTGTTACTATGTGACGGAAATACACCTAAGAAAGACTTGTAATTTACAGTGGTCTCAATAAAAAATAAAAACCCCACAATATTAGAATTGTAGAGTACTTACACATGGCAATTATATGTTAAATAATACTCAGAATTCTTTATATATAACTCATTTACTTCTCATTGCAAAATTATGTTTTAAGTACTATTTTTATTCCTGTGCTATAGTATCTGTTGAAGTTTTGTTTTTGTTTTTGTTTTTTCTTTTTCTTGTTGTTTTTTTGCTTCTTGGGCCACACCCGGTGACTCTCAGGGGTTATTCCTGGCTACACACTCACAAATTGCTCCTGGCTTGGGCGACCATATGGGACTCTGGAGGATTGAACTGTTTTTTTGTCCTTGGTTAGCGCGTGCAAGACAAATGCCCTACTGATTGCACCATCACTCCAGCCATATGTTAAAGTTTGGATTTAGCTATTACACTACTAATCAAGTACATGTTTAATAAAGTCCTGCCCCTCCAAAATACAACCTCAAGAAATAACGAAAACATGAAATAGTGAGAAAAACAAAGTACTGCCTCCATAGCAACTGCCTTGGATTTTATTTGTTTGTTTGTTTATTTATTGGGCCACATCCGATGATGCTTAGGAGATACTACTGGCTTTGTGCTCAGAAATTGCTTCTGGATTGGGAGACCAAATGGAATGCCAGGGATCAAATCTAGGTCCATCCTGCGTTAGCTGTGTGCAAGGCAAAAGCCCTACAACTGTGCTATTGCTCTGGCCCCTTAACATCTTTTTATTGATTCCTTTTATTGTTTGTTTGTTGATAGTTTTTACGTATAGCTTTGCTTTACAATATGTTTTTGTGGCTTATTATTGATGATGATATATCTAATGTCATACTGTTAAATATATATAACAAGCTATATATGATATTCCATCATATACTATTTTTTCATATTTATTATTTTCTATACCATATTTAATATTTAAGACATGATTTTTAAAGCACATTCATGTGCATATGTATATAAATACTAGCATTATGATAGTTTTCTGAATCTTAATATAAGAAGAAATAATAAGAAAGAACATTGAATGGACATGGAAACTCTTGGAAAGTCCACTGGTCATTCTAAGAATCTTTTTGTTTGTTTATTTATTTAAATAAACTATTTTCTGCTTTAATTCACCTTCTTTATCCTCAAAATGTGGAGCTAAATTGCAAAGAAGGCAAGGCATAATATCTGCATTTGAGAGTCACCTCACTAGTCACCTTATTTCTGCTTCTTGCCAAACCTTATAATTGGAGTATATTTCTTGTCTCTTTACAATTTTGTGGAATTCCTCTTAAATGTCACTAATTTGAATAGTTTAGTGATGGCAATGTTACTTCCTGGCAGTGCCTGATAGTGGTATGAAAGCAAAGGGCTCAAGTTTTACTCACTTTGATTGATGAGCTCGTTTTGTTACAGAGAACAAATTGGATTTTTTAATACTGGTAATAAAAATTAATGTGTGATGTTGCTTTATGTATGTTATTGGAGCTCTGCCTTGATACAGGTTTTGCCAATAAAAACACATTTAGATAAAATGACTCAAAGTTACCTGCCTTTTTTAAACTACCTTCAACAGTAAGAGACACTTTATTTTGTATTCCTCATGTATTTATATTAATGTGTGTATTGGGGAAATATGGATTTGCAGCATAAAACAGAATTGGAAACATCAATGGCATTTGATGAGTTTGCACTTTTTTGTTATGTTTTTTATTTAATAGCTGTCTCTTTGTTTCAGCACCTCCTAGGTTTACACGAACTCCTGTTGACCAGACTGGGGTCTCTGGTGGAGTTGCCTCATTCATTTGCCAAGCTACAGGAGACCCAAGACCAAAAATTGTCTGGAATAAAAAAGGAAAGAAAGTCAGCAATCAGAGATTTGAGGTATTGTTCTATTTCTTTTGGGGGCGAGTATATGCACTGTTTACTTCATCGCTATTCCCTATGATTTGATATATGTATACTAAGCTACTAAATATTTTATAATTTTTATGTTAAGGAATATTTAATTAAAATGGCTTTTGGGGGGCTAATTTTTTAAAATAATATTTTATTTAAACACCTTAATTACAAACATGATTGTGGTTGGGTTTCAGTCATGTAAAGAACACCCCCCATCACCAGTGCAACATTTGCATCACCAATGTCCCAAATCTCCTTCCTCCCCACACCATCCCCACCTATTCTCTAGACAGGTTTCCACTTCCCTCATTCATTCACATTGTTATGATAGTTCTCAGTGTAGTTATTTCTCTAACTGCACTAAAAAGAGATTCAGATGGTTGACTTGCTCCTATCCATACCAGTTTTAAAACAGTATTTCAAGTATCTTTCTGCTCTCATCCTCAGACTGCCTTTGTAGTGTGAAATGGAGCCTTACATATAAATATAATTATTTCTAGATATGTGTGTACATCTCATGGTAATGGCATTTAATAAGTCACATGCTCCTCCCTTAACCAATCTATCGTGTATGGTATCACCTAAATAATTTAAAGTACTCAGAGTCTACCTTTTTGGCAGTTATTAAATAAGTTCTATGGTTTGGATTGAGGGAAATGTTTACCAAATGGAATTTAAGTTACCTGAAGAAGTGGAATGGATTCTGTTCAGCAGTAGCAAAAGTTGTCTTCTATACCTCACACCTGTTGTTTATATGGAACAGGAACTAAAATGAGAAATGTAACCTAAATTAAGTTAATATTATAGTTAATCTTATTGGAAAAATAAAGTCTCTTTATTCATAAAAGCTAGTGCATTGGAAATACAACTGCCATCACACTGAACTAGATGAAACCTAATCTAAACACATAGTCTGGGGCCCGGGAGATAGCATGGAGGTAAGGCGTTTGCCTTTCATGCAAATGGTCATCTGTTCGAATCCCAGTGCCCCATATGGTCCCCCGTGCCTGCCAGGAGCAATTTCTGAGCATGGAGCCAGGAGTAACTCCTGAGCACTGCCGGGTGTGACCCAAATAACAAAAACAAACAAAAAAACAAAAAACAAAAAAAGAAAGACATAGTCTTTGGGAATTTTGATGAACTTTATGGTTTAGGATTTACTCATTCTAGAGTAAAATTACATCGCCACAGATGAGAGGTACAGAGTGCCACACTATCATGTAAGATATAAAGAGTATATTGCCTGACTGTTTAGAGAAGAGGAAGACTTCCAGACTGCCCTATGTTATACTGTTTTATTCCTTAATCTAACCCATCAGTTAATTCACAATTTGACAAATTAAAGATAATTTCTAGTTTAAATAGCTTAGAAATTACACTATTCAGAAAGGTTGGCTTTTGATTATTTTTATTTAGTTTTCAGTGATAAGTAATCCAAATTTTCAAGCACGGCTCCTAATTGTATATAAATACAATTAGTACATAGTAATTATTATGCCACTTTAGTAATTGTATATACTGCTAAAATTTTAAAACTAGCAGATAGCTTAAAATGAAACAATTTAAATATAGGTGTTTCTTCTTTTCTCTTTAAAACAATTACTACTATAAATTTAATAAAAAATGAACAAATAAGGGGCCAGAGAGATAGCATGAAGGTAGGGCATTTGCTTTGCATGAAGAAGGACAGTGGTTTGAATCCCGGCATCCCATATGGTGCCCTGAGCCTGCCAGGATTGATTTCTGAGGTGTAGGGCCAGGAGTAACCCCTGAGTGCTGCTGGTTGTGACCCAAAAACCAAAAAAAAAAGATAGAAAAAAGAAAAAGAAAAAGAAACAAATATCAATGAACTATTTCCTACATAATTAAGGAAATTATTTTGTGTATATATTAATACACTATCAATGGTCATCAAACTACGGCCCATGGGCCACATATTGTATTTGTTCCCGTTTTGTTTCTTCACATCAAAATAAGATGCATGCAGTGTGAATAGGAATGTGTTCGTAATTTTAATTTTTACTATAGTCTGGCCCTCCAATGGTCTGAGGGACAGTGAACTGGGCCCCTGTTTAAAAAGTTTGCTATATTCAATATATACTTCCTAATGAAAATTATAGAGACATACATAAAGAAAACTAATTATTTATATAGAATATTGATTTTATGTACATCAGATTATATCAGCTCTTGGGATCAAGATATCCAGGGTCCCGGGAGATAGCATGGAGGTAAGGCGTTTGCCTTTCATGCAAAAGGTCATCGGTTCGAATCCCGGTGCCCCATATGGTCCCCCGTGCCTGCCAGGAGCAATTTCTGAGCATGGAGCCAGGAGTAACCCCTGAGCACTGCCGGGTGTGACCCAAAAAACAAAACAAAACAAAACAAAAGATATTCAATAGATAACCATTATATGTATAATGTTAGGTTTCACTAGTTACATTAACCTTAAATTTGACTTATTTAGAGACATTGATTTCATTTGCAGGCATTGATTTCATTACCTCTTCTGTGAAATGTATATAATCTGTGTATATGTGTATAAGGATCAATAGAGTGCTAAACCCAGAATCAGTGAACATCAAATAAAAAGCAGTAAACAGTCTTTTTGAATTGTAAGTTATAACATGCATTTATAATGTGTGACATGACTTTTATTTTATTCGATAGGTTAGGTTTTAAGAAATAATTTTATGCATAAATGTAGTATGCCTTCTATCAATTTAATGAAATTTAGATAGCAGTAAATGTTTAAATATCTGTCTATATAAAGTCAGAATATTCTTGAATACATATTTTAATTATTACTCCTTTGACATCAGTAAACATGAATGTTTTCTCTCCCCAAATACTTGTATATTTATTTAGGAGGTCTGCTTAGAAGAATGAAATCAAACTGTGGTACATTGAGAAATGAGGCATATTTATAAAGTGCATGACTTTAAAACATTAATGAAGATCCAGGAAGATAGTGCTTGAGAGCAGACCAAAAATTAAACTCTGAGCACTACTGGGTATGATTCTAAATATAAACAAAAACATGGAACAGGGGCCAGAGCAGAGGCGCAGATCAGTAAGAAGTCTGTCTTGTCGGCTTTGCCTAGGACAGACCGTGGTTTGATCTCCTTGCATCCCGTATGGTCCCCCTAGCAAGGAGCGAATTCTGAGCACATAGACAGGAGTTACTCCTGAGCATCACCAGGTGTGGGCCAAACAAACAAACAAACAAACAAAAAATGGAACAATTAAATATAGAAGATGAACAATAGATCTAAAAAGGGCATGTTTAAAAATAGTTAATATCTTCCATACACTGACAAATATATGGAATATACAAAATATGCAATTTAGCCTTTGTAAATGTATTTATAAAACACTCTTATCTTACTCATATATTGACATTTTACAGGGTAGTAAACACTCATAAGAAGCGTGGCATATGAGAAAATGTACTAAGAAAACAGAGGGTTTCAGATTTGCTATCATGTTTATCAATATTCTCTTCCTCCTCATTCTCATCATCATTATTCTGAAGGCTAGTACTTGAATTATAGGATTGCTAGTGTTGCTAAACTGTTTCAGAGTATAGTTCATAATGATAGTGAATTCAGGCTTACAGTTTAGGACATTAATTTTCTGCCTGATGAAGCAAACCTCCATTTTACAGCAAAAATTCTCTAAAATGAAGAAAAAAAGCTAGAGCAAACACTGGAATGATTTATGACAAAATTAATGCACGCCATCCAGCACTTGGGTTGTGAAAGTCGTCTTGTTGGCTGCCTAAGTATGAGATTTATGCAGTTTCTCTTCATGGTTTGTTCATCTGTACAGTTCAGGATGAGACACTTTAAGCCAGAAAAGCCACTGTGGTGACGTGCATTAATTTTTTACTTTACAATTACAATTATTAAATGAATTCACATATCCTTGAATGATGTCACAGACCAAATAATTCGAGACATTTATCCACCAATGTAGCAAGTCTATTGCAAAATTAATAGAGTCAAAATGACCTGGATACACACACATTGAGATATTTTTTTAATCCAATTCTGTATAATTTTCAGGGAAGTATAGAAATCTCCATTTTTACGTATAAAATTTATGTCTTCACATTCCTCAGTAGATTAATTACATTATATCAAATAGTTTGTTTCTCTGCTGTATCTGAAATCAGTCTTAAAAATGCTGTTAGGTTTAATCAGAATTTAATGGCAGTCTCACCGCTGCCTTAAGAGGTTTGGCAGACAGGTAGACAATTGTAACAACACCTGTGACAGCTATTGCTTCCTCTAATAGGTAATAGAGTTTGACGATGGATCTGGATCAGTTCTCAGAATACAGCCATTACGGACTCCAAGGGATGAGGCCATTTATGAATGTGTGGCTTCAAATAACGTGGGAGAAATAAGTGTATCTACCAGACTCACAGTTTTGCGTGGTAAGTTGAGTCCAACTTTGTTGCTTGTGTTGTTATCATCATTCTGAATCGCAGGTGTTCTTTTGTAGCACCATTAAAAAGACTCTCATTCACATGAAGCTTAAATTGAAATAAAATGTTGCTAAGGGTCAAACTCCTAGAGAGTGAATGCCTTTTGTCATTATGGAACTTGAAGAAAAGATAATCAGGGAGAATGAAAATCCCATGTAAGTGCTGATTTCAAATACCAGATGCCATTTTGATTTTGGGTAGGGAACTTAGAAAGGAAACAATGTATGTTATTCTTTGGCATTTTAGCTGTACCTGTATGTGTTTTTATACGAAGTTCAGCAGCTACTTTCTGCTAATTAACCAAAGTTGACATTGATGCTTGCAATGACATTGCAATGACATTGATGTTTTCCTCATATACAAAGGAATCCAAAAAAGAAAAGGCATTTCATCTTGACATCAAAATTATGTTCTTATAAACTTTATCCTTTTCTATATTTTCAACATTTTAATGAAAAATGTGTGCCTCATTTTATTTCTAAGTTTGTGGCTTATGTAGTTTGAACAAGGTGTAAGGAATCTTAACAAATTTCCAGAATAGTGTGTTTACTTTCTATACATCATCGTGAATGGCAGTATTCGAATATAGAGCACTATTGCGTAAGGCTATTCTATTATATATCTAACTCAGCCTTTTACATATAGATAACATTGACTGGCCCAGCTTATAGTAGATGTTTCTTTTTCTTTTTTTTTTTTTTGCTAGTTTTTGTTAATACTTTATTATGTCTAGCTTATAATTCAAACTTTATCATGCATAGATTCCTGGAAAATATGTAGAGGAGATTCTTTTACAATAAACTTTTGCTCAATATTATTTCACTAAAATTATGAGGTGTTGGGGCCCGGGAGATAGCATGGAGGTAAGGCATTTGCCTTTCATGCAAAAGGTCATCGGTTTGAATCCCGGTGCCCCATGTGGTTCCCCGTGCCTGCCAGGAGAAATTTCTGAGCATGGAGCCAGGAGTAATCCCTGAGCACTGCTGGGTGTGACTCAAAAACCACACACAAAAAATTATGAGGTGTTTTTTTTTAATCCCAGCTAGCATTGATAGAAGGGGTGCTATTACCATACCTGGTTTCATTATATGCCAGTGATTCAAAAAAAAATCTCAATGACTTTAAACTAAGATGTATTATAGGGTGTAGAGTGCTATCACAGCATTAGGCATATATTAAAGGATTTAGTCTGTAGCACCCACGGGTAAGGGGAACTAAGGCGTGTGCAGTTGTAATAGCATTGCAAATAGAGACAAATGAGTTCTTGCTAATTTTAGGATAGTAAACCCCTTGCTGTGGAGAATAGGAGTGATGGGATATTCTTTTTTTTAATTTTTTATTTTTAATTATGAGAACAAAGATGCAAAGAAAGAGGACAAGGTAAAGTTACAGTGGAAGGACAATCACCCATAAACAGAATTCTCAGGAGTCCCCTTGCTGATATCTTAACTTTGAACTTTCAACCAAAGAACATTAATAAAAATAAAACAGAACCCATGTATAATTACTTTCTCTCTCAAGTCCCCAGATTGTAATACATAATATTTCTTAGCAGCACATCAAGCAATCTAAAGCCATAAAACTTATGTAACTCCTTAAACATTGAAGGAATAGTATTTTTTTACATTTCCATGCCCATGCATATTAGTTTAAGTTAACCTCAAAAGTGGTTTTTTTCTTTTTAAGAATAAGAGTCAAAGGAGCACAGTAAAAATGGTGTTAGAGTGGCAATAATTGTTTGCATAGGCCCACCAAAATATGGGAGACATGGAAAGGAAATGTCTTGGCCTAAATACAAGGAGACACTACCCCTGAAGTTTCCTGGCGTAAGACCAACTCCAGGCTCCAGGCAAACTAGTTTGCCAATTCAGGTCATTGTCTGTAGTGCCAACACACTTTTATTTTTTACAGTCTCTGTTGTTGGTATCATGTTTCTGTATTAAAGATCCCGGATCTGCATATCCTATATTGAAGTCAGGATATGGAGCATCCTCTAGTTTCACCTCACAATTAAAGGGCAATGCGGAAAGCCCTGTCCAGTATGCAGGTCATTGATGTTCTTGAGTCTTCTCAGTGTTAAGGGAAGTCTCTTTTGAGCAGATAGATGTCAGAGCAGCGTTAGGGTCCTCCCTGGTAGAGGATTGCTTCCAGGTGTTGTTATAAAAGATCTTGGATGTTTCATAGATAGCTTCCCTGGTTCAGGAGTGAATGGAGAATGCCCATTCTTCTAAGGCTTGTGCCAGGTCATTATATCAATGTTCAGGGTGTAAGGTCCCATTGCTCTACAAGATTTGTGTGTTCCAATCTCTATTAGATAAAAACTTATTTGTGTGTATAGTATTTTTCAATTTTAATGTACCTATGCAAACGAGGAACAATGCTGCATGGCAGTATAGGCCCATGTGGCGGCTGCAAGAACAAGTTCAAACCCCCCCATGACATGATTAAGCATAAGCATTAAACTGAGGGACTCTTTCACCAAATATTTCTTATTGAACAGCTCATAGAGAGAAGAAAAGATTAAAAGTAGACAAAATCCTCACTGTATAAGAGAATATTTAGTAAGAGTTAGCTGTCAAAGAAAATAGATATAAAATATTCAAAGCCATACATGTCCATTTTATGTCTTTTGAAATAGTTGGGGGTTGTTAAATCCAATATAACATGTTGGAGTGTGATTAGGACTGTGCAGTACTGAAGTTAAAAAGGGTAAATGGGGGGTACTTATGGTTGGGGTGATAGAATTAAAAAGGGAAAATGAGCTTTACAGGGGTGTGCGAAAGGGCAGAATCCCAGATGGACATTCTACATGCACAAAACATAACTTAAGGATAGAATACATTATTAATATATACTGTGAGGGGGCCGGGCAGTGGCGCTGGAGATAAGGTGCCTGCGCTAACCTAGGACGGACCATGGTTCGATCCCCCGGTTCCCCATATGGTCCCCCGTGCCTGCCAGGAGCGACTTCTGAGCGAATAGCCAGGAGTAACCCCTGAGCGTCACCAGGTGTGGCCCCCCCCAAAAAAAAATACTGTGAACGTGGAATCAATAGCCCCTGCGTAGTTTTGAACATTAGACTCATAAGAAATTGCCAGAGAATGCCTTAGTAAAAATGAACGACTCTGAGCACACCCAAATTTGGACCCACCATTTCTGGCCGCCTGGACTGGGTCCCAGGGAAGGCCTGAAGGCTGGGGCGGGGAGGGGGGCAGGAGAGGGGACGACTGGGGGCCTACCAAGGCTCTCAGCACACCCAAGCTAGGGAGAGTCTTCGACATTGGGGTCTCCCCAGACCCCATGCCGGCTAGAGCTAGCCTCCAGATCAAGAAAGGATTCAGTAGAGAACCCAAAGCCAGGATCTACCCGCCCTCCTCCCTGTGCCCTCCCCGCCATAGTAGATGTTTCTTAACCAAATTCTCTGTCCTATAATTGTTTTATTCTGAGTTTTGACCTTCAGTTTGCCTGATTTCAGAATTTAAGAGAATAGATTTTATATTAAAAATGGATAAAAGATCATTTTATCCATAAAAGATCATAAGTGTACACATGTGTATAATGTATGTACTTAGAGCATTCATTTTCACTTTTTCTATTGAATGATTTTCTTTATACATTTTATAAAATAAATCAAACTTTTAGGGGCCAGAGTGATAGCACAGCAATAGGGTGTTTGCTAGCACATGGTGGATCCAGGACAGACATTGGTTCAATCCCTGATGTCCCATATGGTCCTCCAAGCCAGGAGTGATTTCTGAGCACATAGCAGGAGTAACTGCTGAGGGTCATGTCACCATGGTGTATCTCAGAAAACAAACAAACAAACAAAAAGCAAAAAAATTTGTATCTATTTTGTAAAAAAATTAGAATCAAAGATTTAAAAATACTACTTATATATGCATGCTAAAAATCTTTTTAATGGGCCCGGGAGATAGCATGGAGGTAAGGCATTTACCTTTCATGCAAAAGGTCATCGGTTTGAATCCCGGTGCCCCATATGGTCCCCCATACCTGCCAGGAGCAATTTCTGAGCATGGAGCCAGGAGTAACCCCTGAGATATGCTGGGTGTGACCAAAAAACCAAAATAATAATAATAATAATAATAAAATTAAAAAAATCTTTTTAATGAATTATTTTGACTTCTGCTACGTGAACCAATGCTGCTTAGCACCTGGATAAAATTTTAATTTTATTGTATTGGATTTAAAAATAAATATATAAATTCTCATTATTTTTTATTTGTACCTAAGAAATTAGTGGGTTTTTTTAACGTTCGGACTAGTCCACAGGTGTAAAGGAGTGAAAACATCATATTAAACATTTTTATTTATCATTATCTCAGTATAAAAGCAATTTTGACCAAATGAATGTACATCTTATAAATGCTTACTACAAAATACTACTTATAAACAAGTTAAGATTTGAGCTACGTTTCTGAACATTGTGGACAACTAAATTTTTGTTAAAAAAGATATGGGCTGCAGGACCTGGTGATTACTTTGCACAGGAAAAGCCTAGGTTCAATCTCCAACATCCCCTATAGTCCCCAGAGATTGCCAGGAGGGATTTCTAAGCTCAGTGCCAGGAGTAACAGTTGAGGGTCACAGAATATGACCCCCCAAACAGACAAATAAACAAAAATATATAAATAAATAAGTGAGCTGCTGTATAGTACAATGTATAGGGGATTTGTCTTCAAACAAATTTGATTTTTTTTATCAGATTTGATAAATTTGACCCAGATTTGATACTCGGCATCAAATCATTCCTGAGAAGGGTATTTTTGACTACAGAGCCAGGTGTAAGCACGCAGTAACACTGAGTATGGCCCTCAAATAAGCAAACAAGTAAAAATATATGTTTCAAAAGTACTCTGACCCCTCCCCCCACAGATATGTTGATATAAACTCTTAAAATAAAGTTAAATACAAATTATACTTATAAATGAGAAGAAGCCTTTTTAGGTGCTAAAAGGAAAATACTCTCTGGGGACAAGACAGTTTAATTTTTGTTTGTATTAAAAAACATCATTTATAATTTTCTAACTCAAGTTGATATTGAATATACTGAGTGTTTTAAGGTTAGTTATAAGGTTCTTTAGCAGGATAATGGCATAGATATAGAATAGATGATGGGCTATGAGGTTTTCTGTAAAATAATGAGACTTCAATTTCTGTTTCTACTATGTAACGTTTAGAACCCTAATAGAAAAACATTTGGTCATAAATAGTGAATTTCATAAAATGTGGAACAGGCAGCTTAGTTGGCCGTCCACTATAACTTGAGAATTTTCAGAGAAGGTCATTCATATGTAGATAGACTCAGGGGGTACTGATTCTATAACAGAACCATGGTTTTGAACTAGGAGAAGCAGTAAATTGAAAGCAGGGATTCTATAACAGAACCATGGTTTTGAACTAGGAGAAGCAGTAAATTGAAAGCAGGGATCCTAGATTATCTATTCTGAATATAGGTAATGTACCTATATCAATGGGTTGTAAAATACATAAGTTTTAAATACTCTTGATCAAGGAAGAACAAATTTAATAGGCATAACACATAGAGGAAGTGATAAAAATATTTACCAGCTTTTAAAATTATGAGGAATCTGAAACTGATGATAATAGTATTATATAAAATATCATAATTATATATTAATATTAATGTGCATATACTTATATAAACTATGAAAAATAAACTTATAAATTAATGTTTTCAAGTGTCTATGTCTAAAGCACATTTTGATTAACTTAAAGTTTTACTTGTTAACCAGTATAGAAATCATACTATTATGTACAAAGTATATTGCAAAAGTAGAATAACATAAAATTTATTAGAAACATTTTTTAACTTTTAAGTTCCTTGAACCAACACTTTTAAAACTAAAATAAATAACCACTTGAAGCTATATAATTGAAGATTTCTAACAAAATTTAGAGAAAAATATCCCTTTAGACTTTTCCACAGAAATTTATAACTTGCTTCCCACATTAATATGGCGTGATCAGCTCCTATGCTTTTTAAATTCAAGTACCCCTGCATAAAATGCACACATTAAAACACTTATATGATTTTTATTTTCTGCATTCATATCTTTCAAATATAAATCTACTTTATGAAAACTTAGAACTATTAAATTCATTAATCCTTATTTTTTTCAAGACTAAGTTTAGCAGTTTTGGAAATCATTCATGAGAAAAATCCAAAGATATTTTGGATAATGAAAAAGTAGTCTAAAAACAGCCTTAAAATAGAATCTTTCTCATCTGTTCATATAAATTGAAGTAGAAGAAGTTGCAAATTTCCTTTGTTTTATAGAAATATCTCTTTACTTAAATGTTCTAAATAATGACTCAATTATCTGAATGATAGTCTTTAAAGTAACTGTGGTAAACTGACAGTCACAAAATTTGTTTTGATAGTTAACTATAAGAATAAGATTCGACATTACAGTTGATAAACTTTGTGTCCATTTAAAATTCATTTTCCTTCAAGTACTGCTGGCAAATGTTCAAGCTTTGCTCTGTAGTAAATGAAAATGGCTTTACACTCTTCAGTCCGTGGCCATCATCTGGCATTCATTTTGCTCACATGGGTCATTTACTTTTTCCCTGCTTTGCTGACAATGTCAAAAAATATGCCAACTATCATGACAGTTTTTTTCTAAGTGAACTGTATGAAGATCACTAATTTTCTTTACACAGGCTACTAGAAACCCTAATTAATTAAAGATGTAAACAGCTGACCTATGTGGCTAATACTGAAGACATTGAAATAATGTCCTGTCCACCCATGTTTAGTAGTGTTTCAAAGAGGACTTGCTCTCTATAATTCATTTCAAATTTTTGTAGAACTGATAAACATTTTTAGGAAGAGTAACTGAGAGCTGAGGATGTCTTTGGATGAGCTGTTTAGGCAACAGATTTTATATATCAGACTCAGTGGATTTTGGAGAGGTAGTTCTGGATGAGAGGGATTTTATTACTTAAAGCCCATAAATTATAAATTCTCTTATTTGTATGAGCTGTATAAACATGCACAACTACAATTTTCCTAGTTCTAAAAGTCTTTGGATCACTGAGCAGAACAATCATATATATATTCCCCAGTCAATCAGAACATAAAGTAAAGGTATCATATCTTACCTTAGATTACTAAGTACTAAAATGTCCCTAATTATGCAATACTGCTGGATTTTAGGCTTTTAGAAGATATATACTTTTAATGAGAAGCAAGCATAAGACTATATAGTATGTTTAAGATGAAAGATTATCATCCCGATGGACTTGAGTCTTTCTTAGTGGTTCACTGGCCACTCTTTTTTTTGACCAACAATAGCAGGAGGAACACTTGTTATAGAAATTAAGATAAGGGGCCAGAGCTGTGGCACTAGCAGTAAGGTATCTGTCTTGCCCTGGCTTGCCTAGGATGGATCGTGGGTCGATCCACTGGCATCCCATATGGTGTCCAACCCGACCCCCGAGCCAGGAACAATTTCTGAAGACAGAGTTAGGAGTAACCCCTGAGGATCATGGGGTGTGACCTAAAAACCAAAAAAAAAAAAAAAAAAGAAGAAGGAATTAAGATAAGAGGGGAGTGGGGAACTAGTACAGTGGATAAGGCACTGACCTTGCATTTGTCACACCCTAGTTTAATCCCCAACATCCTATATGATCCTTCAAATTCCATCAGGAATAATTTGTGAGTGCATAGTCAAGAATTGCACTCCTGAACATTGCTTCAAGTTGTTTGACCAAATGACAAGATTTTGATTTAAATAATAGGTTATAATAAGTGTATATATATGTATATCCGCATACATATATACATTCTTGTTACCCAAGAGAACATAAAATATGCTAGGTTTTAAAAACTCAGTGGATTATTTATAGAAATTTCCTAATTCCCTCAAATTGGAAGCATCACACACAATAGTACCAAAGAATGTAAAATAAACAACAGTGTTCTTTATTTAGGGGTAACTAACTTACTTAGAGAATATCTAAAGTACAATTATTATCTTCAGTTATTACTGAATATATGAGACAATTCTATTACATAGTTTAGCAGATAAGTTTCATTGAAATAGTACTTATGCATGTGTAACTGCTCCATATATAAATGCATCCTATTTTATATATGATCCCAGCAAGAAAAAGAAAATAAACAAAGAACCCAAGTAAATATAGGTCTCATTTTATTGCTTCCAACTCTGGCTATGTCACCAAGAAATGCTGTGGCAAGTTGAGCAAATGCATTAACTTTTAATGTCTGTCGTTTTTTTTCCCATTTCATGTGTACATGGAAGGCATTGGATTAGTGATCCCTCAGATAATACCTATCCAGCTTTCTATGATTCAGTGACATGCCTATTTTAGAAAATCAGCTTTTGCAAGATAGGAAAAATATTCTCCCTGAAGGTGACTGTAACTGTGATAGTAAAACACATAGGGAGCAGTTGGATGAGACAGAGAAGGCATTTCATTGGGAAATGGAGAATAATGTTTGCATAATATGTCAGTTTCAAAAAAAAAGTAAGCCATTATAGCAGTTGTTTAAAAAAAAATAACAGACACACAACTTTTATAATCTTTCAGGGAGAAGGCAGCCTACTCTCTCTACCATTGTGTACTACCCTGTGATCAGAATTAGCATGTTCATTACAGTCTCATTTTATTAATGCCTCTTTTTGAAGATGAACACAGTTGCCCCTGCTGTGAAAATGGTACTTTGCCGTTTATGTTATAAAGTGGTCTCCGTTGGGGATCCAAGCTAGGAACATTAAAGAACAAAGCACAGCTGCTTGACTGTCACACAAAAGGATTTGTATGAAAGACTGGAACAAAAGGAAGGGTGCCCAAAACAGAAAAAAAAATGCTGACAATTATAGTACTGACTCAAGATTACTAGAAAAGGTTTATCAAATATATGAATATGTAGAATAAATGGATACCAATGTGATAAAGTCTTCTCATGCATTACATTTCCATGCTGAGAAGGGTGTCGATTGGCAGAGACATATAAGTAAACAACTACCACTAGCTTTCAGTAGTAAAATGTTTAGTAAGTTATTCTTTACAAATCGTTGCTCAAAAAGTAAACATCTATGTGGCCAAATCATTTTTGAGAAAGAAAGTGCAGGCATGTGTTTGAGGCGAATTCCTGATTCAGTGTGATCTGGTCATAATGTTTGTAATCATACTGCTGTCTTTGATTTGTTCTCTGATCTTTGTGTCCTAGAGTTATGTATGAAAAGCCTTCAGAGAGAATAAGTGCTTTGTAAATTAATGATTTAAGTAAAGATAATTTTTCATTTTTGCTTTCTATGTGTATTTTGAATAATTTAACAATGAATAGTGAGTCATGACTATTGATTGACTTGGAATCACAGAATGGAGTCAGAAATGTGAAGCTGAAGAGAATTTGGTATTTACTTCACTGATTTCCTCATATTTCATATATGAAACCAAGATCCAGAGAGTTTGAAAAAACATTTTACATGGCCACACAGCTAAATTCCCTTTATAAAAGTTGTACTTTCATTATTGTTGTTGTTGTTGTTTTGGGCCATACCTAGAGGTACCCAGTAGATACTCCTGGGTCTTCACTCATGAATTGATCTTTGGAGAACCATATGGTTTGTCCAGGATGGAACTCAGGTCAGATATAAACAAGGCAATTTGCCAACCTTTTGTACTGTTACTGTGGCCTCAAACTCCTTTGATTTTGAAAAGAATCAGAAATAATTCCATTTATCTTTATGCTGTGAAAATGTGTTTTAACCGGTTAGATTGGGGTGGGGGGTCATAGAGTTTGCACCACCCCTGATACAGCTTGAAAGACCATATGCTGTATTAGTGGTTGTACCAATGTTATTAATCCAATGCAGTATGGATAACATAACCATTGCGCTACCTGTTTACCTCAGATATTGTCTGTTGATATATCAGACATTGTCTTCTAGGTGACCATAAAAAGATAAAATCTCAAGAATAAGCAATTAATCAGAAAAGTATTAGTATTAAAAAGTCCTACCCTTCTTATATGTTATGGGAATGAAGGAACTTGAAGAGAATATCCATCATTTTTTTAACAAAAACAATTATCATTTATATACCTATTATTTACTACCAATTATTTTAGAGAAAAAATGGCAAGAGAGTTATTACAATGATTGGCCCATGCCATTATTAGACTGATAACTCAAAACATCTGCAGGTTGAATCTGCACCAGAAGGCAAAAGAAAGTCAAAATCCTAATTTGAATGCATTCAATCAGAAGTTCTTACTTGGGGAAAGTGATCTTTTATTTTATTTATTTTTTTGTTGTTGTTGAAGTCATGAACTCATTATTTGATCTACATTTCTATAAGGGAGAATAATTGATTTTATTCATTTTACTGTTCTAAATGTTAATCTCATTCCAAAACACACACAATATAATACCAAAAATAAAGTTTGGCATAGATATTAGACATGTGAGTATAAACAATGGTAGCTCAAAACATTATAGAAGTAAAAAAAATGTAGTAGAAGAAATGAGACTGAGAGCTTACTAAATGGCTAAGGAGATTTAATGACACAAGCAAGAGGCCTGTGAATAAACTCACAAAAACCATCAATCAGTTGAAATTTGCAGTCGTTAAATTTTTTTTTTTAAAAAATAGGACAAGCAATTCAGAGTTCTATACACAATTGACATATCTATACTTTCAGACTTTTTGTCTGGCTTTCATTGATGAAATTTGAACAGTTTTTAAAGAGAAAATTTCCTGGCATTCAAAATTAGTTTTATTTTAAGATACCAATTAATATGTAGTTTTAAAAGTTGTGCATGCATAATTTATTGGGATTTGGGGCATAGACATACCAAATGCCTCATCTACAGTTTAATTATCAAAATCCAATTATATATCTCTTTAGAAGTATAATAACTTATTTTATCTTATTAAGAAAACAATGAATTGCAAATTAATGCCACATTAAACACAAATATGATGACATGCACTCTGGTAATCTTAATATTTTATTGAAAGCAGGAAAAATGCTTCATATTAATAATCTTTCTAAATCTGCTTGATTTTTAATTTATATCTCAAAAGTTCTAAACTATGCATCTTTCAAATTTATCATTAATTAAAAAATTATTCTGACATTAAACAAGTATTATTGTCACTTTATACAAAATATTTTTCCTAGCTAAGTATTATTATCAGACTATAAATTATTATATTTTTCTAACATGTATGATGACAAATTTGTGGAAGTGATAAATATGCTCTGACATGTCAAATTTACATAGTATTTATAGTCGAACTCCAGAGAGACTAATTAACAAAAGGGATTTCATATACTGATCAGGACTAGTGCTAGCAAATTAAAAGCTTCAGATATTTTCTACCCTTTTAAGTTAGACATACACACTTCACTTCTTTTTATTTTTATTTCTATTTAACTTTATGAATATTCAAGGAACTATTATTTATCAGACATCTAGCAATGTAAGAGAGTTATAGTCAGAAGAATTTGACTATAATAAAGTTAACTTTAATTGTTATAATTAAACACTATATGTATAAATAAAACATTTGATAAGGAAGCTATTTTATGGTTGATAAGCTTATTTAATGTTTGCATTATTTGTTTAATTTGCTTCACATTTTAATTAAGCACAGTTATATTCTTATTTCTAAGTACTTTTTTTTATATGTCCTAGTGTCTTATATATGCAACCTTCATTCTTTTATGTCCTGGAAATATCTCTGGCCCCTACTGAATACCTAACAAATATTTATAAATAAATATGTAATTATTTAAAAATATATATAGTAATGCAAACTTGCAGGTTGCATAAGAAAATATTTGGATATATATTAAACTCAGTTTACATTTCATGGGTAAAGTACTAACATTTCAATGCCTATTATGAAATAGTGATTGAAAATCAGATGAAGTGGAAAATAGTAAGGAACATGAAATAGAGGAAACAGCAAAGCCAAACGCACAGTTTTATAAATGGATTCAGAGCAACAGTGTACTACGTCTGATATATATGTCTATATATAGATATATATTTATCTCGATATCTAGATACATATGTGTACATATATGTTCAAAATATTACTTTATTCTTTTGAAGTTTCTCTTCTAATAGTGCCTTTTAGTATTATTGGTGAAATTGAAGACATATTTGTATAAAAAACTGCACAGAGTTATTCAAAGGTAAATATTTGCTAGAAGCTGTTAATTTGGATCTTCTTACTCTATCATTTTTTAATTTTAATTTTTTAATTTAATTTTTTAATTTTATAATTTTTAAATTTTAAAGTGGCATCATTTTATTTTATCATCTCAATGATCAGATTAGAAGTTCAGTGAGGACAAGGTTGTTGTTCTTTTATAAATTTTTATTGTCAATATTATTTATTCAGAGCAGTAATGTGGGGTTATAAGATGTTAGTAACTTTTCAATCAGCATTAAATAACTGAGTAAACAAATAATAAATTTTGTGAAGTTTCTAAGTAACTGTTCTTCAGAACTAGTTAATTTTTTTGTTTTGTTTTTTGGGGCCACACCCATTTGATGCTCAGGGGTTACTCCTGGCTAAGTGCTCAGAAAGCATTGCCTCTGGCTTGGGGGGGCCATATTGGACGTCAGGGGATCGAACCGCGGTCCTTCCTTGGCAAGCGCTTGCAAGGCAGACACCTTACCTCAAGTGCCACCTCGCTGCCCCAGAATTGGTTAATTTTAAGGCTTTATTTCAAACTATATAAATAGTAGAATGTTACTTCTGCATCACTTACATGAGAAACAATTATTATTTTTTTTTTATTTTTGGCCACACTTGGTGACTTTCAGAGTTACTCCTGGCTATGTACTAAGAAAAAGCTCTTGGCTCAGGGGACCATATTGTCCATCCTGGTTCAGCCACATGCAAGGCAAATGCCCTAGTGTTGTGCCATCATTCCAGCCCCTAACAGTGGTCCTCAAACTACGGCCGCAGGCCACATAATGTATTTGTTCCCGTTTTGTTTCTTTGCATCAAAATAAGATGTATGCAGTGTGCGTAGGAATTTGTAATTTTTGTTTTACTATAGTCTGGCCCTCCAATGGTCTGAGGGACAGTGAACTGGGCCCCTGTTTAAAAAGTTTGAGGACCCTTGCAATATTATTATTCTATTCTTAATAACTTGATTGAATGATCACTCTATACCAGGGTTTGTACTAAAATGCAAATAAATAAATAATATGGCATATAAATTGCCATATTACTGTCTTCATCAAATCTACATTCTTGAATTTTTGGACAATAAAATACCCGTGATGTTGGTTAAAAAACAATGCAGTTATATAGCTCTACCATAGATGATGTTAATGAAGTATCTTTGTATAAGTGTATGTATATCAATCCACATACATTTTGTAGAACTTGAAGCAAAAATCCATGCCTCAAAATTTGTTGAAATGTAGGGTGTATTTGACCTGTATTTCCTCTACTGACTTAAGTAAATTCACCTATTTTCTTATATCCAAATATGTTCTGAGAAAAAAATTATATTTATAGAAAGCTTGGAGATATAATTTTCTTAGGTTCTGAAAAAATATGAGTAGGTTAAAAATACCTTAATTATTTTCATAGTAATATTGCCACTTGTTACTCTCTCAACTAATAGAGTAAATTTTATTATCAATCTTAGCAATTTTATGACTTCTTTTTAAATATATTTTAAATTACCATACAGTTACAAAATAATTCATGATTGAGTTTCAGTCTCACAATGTTCAACACCTATTCCTTCACATTTCCTGCTATCAGTGTCCCCAGTTTATCTCCTGTCCTCTCCCTTACTGACCTGCTTCTATGGAAACATTTTTCTTTTCTTTCTTTCTCTTCTCTTCTCCTTTTTTTTTTTTTTTTTTTGGTTTTTGGTTTTTGGGTCACACCCGGCAGTGCTCAGGGGTTACTCCTGGCTCCATGCTCAGAAATTGCTCCTGGCAGGCACAGGGGACCATATGGGGCACCGGGATTCGAACCGATGACCTTTTGCATGAAAGGCAAACACCTTACCTCCATTCTATCTCCCGGGCCCCTTCTTCTCTTTTCTTTATCAAGGTGTTAACTTATCTACTCTATCATGGACGAGTTCTATTGGTCCTTGCCTATATTTGTCTTTGCGAAATATAACATACTATCTTTTTTTTAAATAGTCCACAAATGGGTGCAGTCATCCCTTTCCATCAGCAATTTCTTTGGCTTCTTTTGGTTTTCAGTAGAAATGACAAACTAAAATAAAATTGAATTTATTTCAGAGTATAGTGATAAAATACCTTGTTACTCCTCCCTCAAAGACCCATTAAGTATAAATTGAATTTTCTTAATTAAATGTTTATGCTGTATTTTTGTTTATACTTTTTATGTCACATTAGACTTGAATTCTTAGATATTACCAAGCCTGTTTTAAAGTGTCATCAAACACTATTGCTGACTTATTGTGGATTCCATTAACCTTTAATGTAAATATGTATTGATAAAGTTAGCACATGCAAACTCAACAGCAACTGGAATTCTCCCATCTCAGTTTATAAACAGATAAATCATCACCTAAGGAAGAAGAGTTCACTTTGATTTAAATTATTCCTGTTAATAATTTATTATAAACCCACTTCATAAAGCCAGAGAAAACATGAAAGGATGCTCAGTAGGAGTGAGATTTTGATCAGCAGAACTGGAGTTTGACTAGCTGCCTTAATCCCTAATCAATGGAATGAAAATGTTATGCTGATAATTTAAAAACAAACAAGAAATGTTTATGTTATAGGACTTAAGCAAGGCTTGTTTACTACATGTTAACTTTTTATTAAGCATATTAACCATTCTCTCGTGACCCCTAATGATTAGTTGTTGGCAAAGAACAAAACAGTAATCCCTGTAAGCCAGCCTGATACCTGTAGGGCATGGATGAGGTGAGACTGGACAGGAAGGGAGTGCCTAATTTTTCTGAAGACATTCTTTGTTTGATTTCCATCATTCCATATTCAAGCACTGCCAGAAGATGCTCCTGGAAAAGTTGGGTGTGCTCCACACCTCCAAACTCTAGGGAATGGTGAAGGGGAAACAATCTGGTGTATAACTGAGGCAATGGAATATTAAAGTAGTTATGGAAGTTTTAATATTGAATTTCTTTACATAGACAGACAGACAGACAGACAGACAGACAGACAGACAGATAGATAGATAGATAGATAGATAGATAGATAGATAGATAGATAGATAGATAGATAGATAGATAGATAGATAGATAGATAATAGACTCTAAACAGATGGTCTTAAAAGTAAGAGGGGTGCGGATCACTCATCCCTGAAGCTGGAGGAAGTTTCAGCATGCCGTATACCAGCATATAATATGACTCCCAACTTATAGGAAGTTTTTCATGGGCTGAAGTGTCGTCTTATACGCCAGCAAATATGGTACTTGCTGATTCACCCACAATTTATTGTACAAACGAAAACGATTATTTTATCCAATGTTCACAAGTTTAAATTATTTAATTAGATGGAAGGAAGTTTTGTTTTCTTCCATCTTGGTTTACAGGCAGTAGCAACTCTGCAGTGAACACAGTTATCTGTCCCTGTACAGGGTAGTCACACACTACTTATGAATTCACCCATGAGACCAGAGAGATAGCATGGAAGTAAGGCATTTTCCTTGCATGCAGAAGGTCGGTGGTTTGAATACTGGCATCCCATATGGTCCCCTGAGCCTGCCAAGGGCGATTTCTGAGTGTAGAGCCAGAAGTAACCCCTGAGCATTTCTGGGTGTGACACCCCCCCAAAAAAATTCACCTTTTCCTAAATTAAATGTTATCTGTTAGCTAAAGCTTTTTTTACTCTACACTGAAAGAAGAATGTTTCCCTTCTGTCTTCATGTGGTCCTCACCACCACTGTGGTCACCACAGCTGACATAAATTTATATTTTCTGGATTTAAAAATTTTGTTTTTCATATAAATTAGTTGTGAAGTTTCATGTCATTATAAATAAAATTAATGAATCAAATGCTATGTTATTTTTCTATTTCAGTGATGTAATGTTTTGTATCAGAACGATGACAGGAAGATGAGGGGAATAATTTCAGGTCTCTTCTTAACATCAAAAACATAACAGAATCTATTTACTGGTTCAAATTTTACAGATTAGTTGAAAAATCAAAAGAATGAGCAACAACAAACTATAGAAAGAAACTCTCAAAATTAAGAATCACCAGGCAGTCTATCTTTGAAATATGTGAATTATTAGTATGAAACTATTTGCTTTATGAAACTTAGTTAAGATCCTTATCTCTAAAAGATTGAAAAATAATTAACCTTTAAGGAGTGTCTGTTATGTTGTAGAGTAGTTATAAATTTTGAGAGAAAAATAATTTTACAATGACATGTAAGAATAATAGAGTTTAATTTTGTCAAATGCCTATTGAGGAATATGAATGGTTAATATAGCCTAAAACCAGCAAAAATGGCAATTGACTGTTGAGTTTGTGTCATCCTTTGTCTTCCTACTAAGCATAGTTAGTACTATAGACATTATAAAGGAGAATTGGCATGGATGTAATATGGTTATTTGGGGAGGAGGGAGATTTGGGACAATGGTGATGGGAACGTTGCACTGGTGATAGGTGGTGTTCTATACATGACTGAAACCCAAACACAACTATGTATGTAATCAAGGTGTTAAAATAAAAAAAAATAAATAAAATGTAAATTTTTGTTTAAGGGACCAAATAAGCACAATGAATAGGGTGCTTGCTTTGCACACTGACTACATGAGTTTGATTCTAGCAACATGTACCATCCCTTGCAGGAGTGATCCTATAGTACAGAGACAAGAGTAAGTCCTGTGTGCTTACTTAAAATTACTTAAGCAAGATTTTGTTTTTTAATATCTAAATGTGTTTTATGTGTGTGTTTAATCATTTTTGTTTTTTTTGGGGGGGGAATAATGCTCAAGGTTTCTCCTGGATATGCATTCAGAAATTGCTCCTGGCTAGCAGGACCATATGGAACGCCGGGTATCTAACCTAGGGTCGTTCTGGGTCAGCCTTGTGCAAATGCCCTAACGCTGTACTATCACTCTGGCACCAATAATTAAACTTTGTATATGTGGCTTTTATTAATCTTTATGAGAGAACCAAAGAAGTGATAGACTCTTTCTCAGAGCCAAAATATCTTCTTATTAGAGGGAAATATTTTCTTTGCTACACACCTCAGAAGACCATTTTTTTAAAAGCAAGTTCTTTTTTCTGTCGTGAACAGCAGTTGATGGAAGCTGTAGAGGTATTATTGTGGAGGAGATGAGTTTAAATTCTTATTTTAGGCAAAGACATCTGCAAATTAAGACTATAGAAAGCAATGGTGAGAGGATCCTCACAATTCTACTCAATTGGACAATTCTTCATTACACTGACAGTTTAATTGGGTGTAAAAAGAAATGGCAATTTAAAATCAAGGACTGATGGGACAACCTGCAAGTTTTTGTTAGCATTTTAAAGTATATCAGAGGGGCCCGGGAGATAGCATGAAGGTAAGGCGTTTGCCTTTCATGCAAAAGGTCATCAGTTCGAATCCCGGTGCCCCATATGGTCCCCCGTGCCTGCCAGGAGCAATTTCTGAGCATGGAGCCAGGAGTAACCCCTGAGCACTGCTGGGTGTGACTTCCCCCCCAAAAAAAAAAAAACAAAAAAAAATTAAAGTATATCAGGAACACTCAAAGAAGCATCTTTAGTTATCTTCTTATCTTCTATTGAGTGTATTCTAATAGAAATCTCTCTATTTGATCTGCATTTCTTTTTTTCTTTTTTTTGCATTTTATGACAATTTTTCTACATCTCTGAAGATGAAGAGATGTCTAATTCAACTTTTATGTATGAATTAGACACATTAGAAATGCTTATTTTTGAGTCTTAAAGTAAGTTTTTACTTAAAAATCATTATTGAATGCTTCATGAATTTAAAATAATTTTATAATATATAGAATAAACTATAATATAATATATATTATATTCTGTAATATATAGAATAAAATAAAATAAACTATTTTTTCTTAGAAGGAAGGTTTCTTTCAGACAGGAATGAAATTATTATTGCTTATTCCACAGAGATGGGTTATGTTTAATATAACCTAGCTCATATCCCCATCACTTAGTGAATTGATGGATCAGGTTTGAGATATTTTGTTGATGTTTATATTAGTAAACATTCAGATGGGGTCTGTCTTAGTGATAATCTTGAGATTACTATAGCTCAGGAATTAAGGATAGAAATAATTGATATCAGTATATCACAATTTATACCTCCATTGGGTATTTTTAACTATTCAGAATGACACTGTAGATTCTCCTGAGGAATATAAAATTTCAGCTGCATCCTGATCATAATTTAAATTCTTTATAGACTGGATACTTTATTAGAGACTCTTGGAAAAACTTTCAGTTCTTCTTTGCCTTTCTCCTTCACTATTTCCTTTCTACAAATATTTTTGCTGATTTTATTTGTGCAGTTCAGCTTGCTATCCCATGACTTTAATCTAGAGTTCATGAATTCTCTCATTTACATATAGAAAGAAGTGCCATAACGAAAAAAATGTTTAAAAAATAATATTTTAGATAAATTTATAGAAAGTAAAATGTAGTTGAACTCAAGTGGGTATTAATTATCATTTCCTATATTGATAATCCTCATTTATACTATTTTCAACTGAATTACTTCTAAATAGAGAATTCACTGTGTCTGTGCTGGAGGAGTTTTACCTTAGTTGGTGAAGGTAATCTCAACAACAAAAAAGGCCATAATCACTCCAAGCTAAATTGTTAGCATTGTTAGCCAGATTAATTTAGAGCCAGAAACGGCAGCAAATCAATAAGTAAACTGACTAGCTACTTTATAATAACATAAAGACTATTATATTTGAAAGGGGATATTGTTTATTAGACATATAGTAGAAATAGTATGAATAAGTGTCAGTTTGAAGAATCCTATTATGGACATGATAGCTAAACCCCACAATGATTTTAGATAATAATGGTGAATTTCTTTTTGTTTTGATATTACTAATTGCAAATAAGTATTGGGATAATTTTATTTACTATCATCATATCTACCTTTATTTTGTTTTATTATTATATAGTATTTTAAGGGTTTACTATTTGGATTTGAGTTATTTGTTTTCTTAATTGATCAGCTTTAAAATTCCATGAAAAGTTGGTTACTATCAAATATGTAAGGCAAGCTGTTAAGTATTAAGCACTAATTAATATCATGAAAACACTGCCATTATTTAAATTTGGATGGAGTCTTTTTCTCATATCTGATCTGCCAAATGATGTTTTGAACAGTCTTCTGACACCTCAGTGCTGCCAATCCTGGTAAGGCACATCATTGTCTTTTTGACAAGTTAATTGTCCCATTAAAGTTCAATTAATTGATACTTATGGTTCAGTATTTAAGAAAAATTAATAACTTCTATGATTAGAAAATCTAGAAAATATAGAGTTTGATGGGTTAGAGAGGATTATAATGTATATCAATACAATACTAATCATTCACACGTATGCCGTTGAATTACTTGCCTAATATATTTGCTCACAATTAGTACTCAGGAGACCAAAATTACAACTTATGTAATAATTGGCGACAAAGCTAGTGGTTAGGTGCTTAGATTAAGGATATGATGCTGCTTGGAGCTTTAACAGCTCGGGCCCAATAGGGCCATCCTGGTAGTGCTCAAGTGATTTCAGATCCACGTTTGACAATGCTCATTTGGGTTTATATAAGACTATATGTTTCCATGTTTGGGAGATTACATAAAGTTGGATATGAAACCCAAATGAGGCACATGTAAATCATTCACCCTAATCCATGGACTATCTCCCTGGCCTCTGATTAGCTGTTTTAAAATATAAAACATTTATTTTCATAAAAGTCATTATAGCCTGGGGTATGTGTATAAACAGCAAAAAATTTTAATTGCATTAAATCATTTCCTCCATGGAGGAATGATCAAGAATTGTGGTGGAGAGAAAGGGGAAACACTGTTGACAGGAAATTAGCACAGGTAAAGGAGGGCTAACATCTTATAGTTGAACTCCAATTATGAACATGTTTATAGTCATTGTGCTTAAACAAAGAAATTATTTGATCAAAGTCTAGAGATATAGCACACTTTTGCATATATATTAATATTTTATTGAAATCATTATATGTTAAAAGCTATGGGTAAGTCTTTAGAACAAGGTAATGGGAATCATTATTTACTTTAGTGTATGGATTTATTATTAGAGGCAATCATATCTACTTCAAATCAATTTTTCATGCTGAATCATATTTTCTCCTAACTTTAAGTTATATTAAACTATTAAGCAGAAGATAGCAAAACTTACTGAGAATATCTACAGAGGATAAAATATTTTGTGTGTTGAAAATTCACTGAAAATGATCTGGGTCTTATTAGGTGTTTCGAATGATACAGAGTAATTCTTATGAAACAAGAAAAGAAATTTTAAAAGAAAGGAGTGACTTTTTCCTCTCAACATCACAAAAGAGCATTTTTTGTATCCAACAGGATAAATGAAGTGAAAATTACCTAATTTGGAAAGCTCTTACTTTGTATTTAAATAGAAGAGATAGCTTGCTTTCCTAAAGTGTGCACACTTGATTTTGCATGAGGATTTGGTGTACTTACTCTGCCCTCTTTGAAAAATTTGGGCCATAAGGTTTAATTGCATGCTCATCAAGCAAACAGACTTGGAGGTATATTCTCTGAGCCGTTGACTCCCACAGCTCCTATTAATGCTAATGGGAGTTACACATGTGTATTGAGGAGAGAATAATATACCCTTTGAAGTCAGAGTTGCTAATTGAGTGCTTTCTTCAGATGTGTTCAGCTTCAGTGACTAAGCTGAGTTAGAGTGGTCTCAAATGTCTAAAATGTCATTCTCTGTAAAGTCCCTTGAACATTATCAAAGAACAGCAGTAAAAGAGGCAAATGAAAAATAAGTCTTTCTATTGCCCCACCCCTACCCTGTTCACCCACCCCTCACCACCAAATGAATTAACAAACTAAATGAAAGAAATTTTTAGAAATGACACCATGATTCTATTAAAAAGTGGGCCAGTGACAGTGTTGGACTCTACTTTTAGGCTTTATTTTTTTTAATTTTGTTCGCACCAGAGGGCTTACTCCGGGATCAGTACTCAGTAATCACTCCTGCCGGACTTACTGGAAGCTGAGAACCAAACTTGGGTTGTTCATGTGCAAAGCAAGAGCTCTACTTACTATATTATTACTCTATATTTTTAATTAAATAATAAGAGAAATACAGGCCCTGAAGACAGACCAGATAGCTGGGAAGAAGTGTCCTAACAAAGAGAGGCTACAAAAGACATTGGAGAGGGTAGGAATAAAATAAGTAACTTAAGATTACCTGGTATGTCCTAGCAATGCCTTACCTTGAGGGAGAAAGAGTAGCGTCATTTGAAGCAAAGCATCTGGCCTTGGATTACTCTCTGTGCCTCTTGTAACCATGCCTATTCTGTTAAAATGACCCATGATGTGTTCTTTCTCTGGACAGAGTTAGGAACAGAGATTCTTACACTGTGAATCATTAATCCATGTATAGTAGCATAGCTAAAAGTGAGAGAGAGGGTCTCAAATTAGGTT
The DNA here is from genome assembly GCA_004027635.1 of Crocidura indochinensis. Lineage (NCBI taxonomy): Eukaryota > Metazoa > Chordata > Mammalia > Eulipotyphla > Soricidae > Crocidura > Crocidura indochinensis. Next base: position 11,681 of record PVKC010000270.1, on the reverse strand, counting down.
ATTGGTAAAGGCTTCTGTACATGACATGATCAAAAATTAAATCATAATCAAATATATAATGAACTTGAGGTTGTTTTGGCTATGCTTGCTGATGTTGCATTTCTTGGGTGAAAAGAGGTTTCTGATAGAAAAAAATGGTGAAAGTCTGCCCTATCATAGAGGTTCGCAACCTTTTCCTCGCATTTAAATCACTCACACAGCTTTTAAAACTCCCAAAGTTCCCAATACATGGCAGAAAGTCAGACTATAGTCATGGCAGTTCAGTCAAAAAACTTAGAGTGTTTTAATATGTTTTAGTTTGCTAAGGTGATTACAAGTCAACTTTGAGAACTAACTTGTAGGACTTAAAACACCTCATATTATCCTGACCTAACAATCCAAAACATAACAAAATGAGACAATATTAAAAATAATTTGCTAGGGGCTGGAGTGGTGGTGCAGGGCCATAAGGCGTCTGCCTTGCACACACTAGCTTAGGATGGACTGTGGTTCGACCTCCTGACTTCCCGTATGGTCCCTCAAGCCAGGAGCGATTTTTGAGCGCATAGTCAGGAGTATGACCCCTGAGCGTCACCGCGTGTGGTTGAAAAAAAATTTTTCTATATGTATTTATGTGCTTAAAGATTTTACTTTGACTTGTATTTAGGCCAAGGCTTTTTCTTTCCATGCCCCCTATATTTGCTGAGCCTATGCAAACAATTGCCACTCTAACACCGTCTTTGCTGGGCTCCTTTGACTCATCCTTAATGAAATAATGTATTATGACAACTGTGTCAACAATACTATAGCCTTTAATGTTAAAGAAATTACATAAATTTTGTGACGTTAGATTGCTTTGTGTACTGCTAAGAAATGTTATAATGTACTACAATCTGGGGAATTGAGGGACAAAATAATTATGCATGTGTTTTGTTTTATCTTTCTTAATGTTTTTTGACTTAAAATTCAAAATTAAGGTGTCAGCAAAGGGGTTTCTTTTGAGAATTCTGTTTATGGGTGATTGTCTTCCCACTGTAACTTCACCTTCTCCTTTCTTTTATTCATAAGAAGAATATTTAAAAAAGTTAAAAAAGATTTTACTTTTATTATTATTTCAAAAAACTTTGTTGCATATGTGGAATATAAAAAAACAAGACAACCGTCATATACAAGATATTCATCAAATTCATCTTTAATGATTGAAATAATCTTTGAATTTTATTATTAGTTTTAGCATAAATAATAACACCAATTGAAAGCTTAGCTCTCAAGTGTGATCATAGTAATTCTTTTCATGTTGTAAAATTAAATATCTAATGCTCTGTAATATGTCTTAGCAGTGGTATAACAGATCAAAGAATATTTCAAGATTCAAAACCACTTACAATAATGTTTAGTAATTATGCTTAAAATAGTTCTTAAACCGGGGCCCGGGAGATAGCATGGAGGTAAGGCATTTGCCTTTCATGCAAAAGGTCATCAGTTCAAATCCCGGTGCCCCATATGGTCCCCCGTGCCTGCTAGGAGCAATTTCTGAGCATGGAGCCAGGAGTAACCCCTGAGCACTGCCGGGTGTGACCCAAAAACCAAAAATAAAAAAAATAGTTCTTAAACCATGCAAATATTTCTCCATAGAAAGTAATATAAAGTTTATCTGGGGGTTAGTTTCATTTTATTATATTCCTTTATAGTGTCAAAACATACAAATGACACATACTGTATATATATATATATAATATATATATATATCCCAAAAATATTTCAAATAGGATCAAAACATTGATGGTGCTCTATAATCACCTTGATCCTATAGGTATCAGTTTTATGCATTTAAATTCAAATACTTTCATTCCTTTGTGCTTAATAGCTTTGAAGCATATGATCATTAGTTTTTAGTTTAAATTTTTTTTCTTTACTCAATGAAGTCATATTGATTGTTCTTAGTTTCCTTTTCTTACTCAGCAATATCTTGCTTTTGCATGTCAGTATCTATATTATGTAGGATTAAATTATAATTTTTCTATAATTTACTGTAATTAATTTTAATGTATGCAATTCTAAACTAAAAGATGCTGCAGACATCTTCAATGATCCTTCAGAATGCATGTGTTTGAATTATTGTGGGACTGTCACAAGAAATAATTGGTTCCATTTAAATTAATATCAATATGGCCATAGTTTTTATCATATTTAAATATATAATTAAAACTATGTATCAGAATAAAACCATGTGAAGCATAACATTTAAAAAACATTTTATATATTTGATTGCATATTCATAAATTTTGTTATTTTAGATCATCTCAAATAACTTATGTTTATTCTATTCAATATCAAACAGCCATATTGCTTCATTTTTTTGTTGTTGTTTCTTGAACCATACCTGGTGACACTCTGGGATTACTCCTGGCTTGGGGGTCCATATGGGATACTGGGGATCTCACTGAGGTTTGTCTTGGATCAGCTGCATGCAAGGTAAATGCCATACCGCCGGCTATTGTTCTGGCAACTTACATTGCTTGATTTATCTATTAATTAGAACTTGCTTTATCATAATTTTGTTCCTTTACTAATTTCCAGGAATTGTTAGAAACTTTATAGACATAAATACAGACACACATTCAAATAAATTTGACTTCCAATATACATCCTAATCTAACAGGTATTAGAATGAGAACAGTATTTGAAGTCATTTTAAATGCTATTTTTAAAGCACCATGGCTTACAATAGAGCCATTTTCCTTTATATAAATTAATCTCTAGGAATTTATACTATTTAAGAACATAAACTACAGTAAAATGTCAAATACCAAACCTTAAAAGTTAATAAATGATTTAATGCAGATTTTAACGCCATAGTTTATGTAATGAAATAATAAAGAATCTAATGCAGTATTTAGTGTAAAATGTCATAAAAACAGTTAAATATGTACTAGTTAAGGAATTAAACCTTTTGAGCAAAATTGGTGGGTAATTATTCCCTTAACACTGATAAATATCAGTAGGAAAACCTATAATAAGAAATCTGATTTTTGTTCTTATGTTAAACAAGAAGGACCATAAAGCTGATTGATTTAGATTTTTATTTTCTAAATGTGTCAAGCTTTCCCAAGCTAGATTTTGTCTTTAATAACTTGGTCAAAGTGTCTTAGATATTCTTATAATAGACATTGGATATATCTTATTGTTTACATTCAGAAGCAAATTCCTGATCTCTTAATCTAAGAATCTGTAACTGCATTTTATGTAAAAATGAGAGAGTTTAGAAAGAACTATCTCCTTTCTCAGATGTTCTTTTGCATTAGTATACATGCATGCCAAGTAATTGAAAGAAAACATTTACTTTCTATTAAGGTTTAGGATATATACCATTTGCATATTGGTATTTCCACCAACCTCAAGGTGAAACAAAAGTGTTGGTCCTTTCTTCTTTCCCTAATGATCATAGTTTTCTGTTACTAGAGGCTTATTTAAGTCAGCAGCGCAGTTTAGTTACATTCTCTAGGATGGACATCTCTGGATTTCGCTTGATTTCCCTCCTGGTCTCTTTGACTTTTTTCTTGGAAGCTCTATGATATTGTTCATGACAAAAATCATGCATAGAATGTTCCAATATCACACTGCCCATTTCACTGTTACCTTCAACAACTTTACACCATTACATTCCCCATTCACTTCACCCCTGTCCCCTTTCCTTTTTAAGCTCAGTTATGAAGACTAGTCTTCAGGTTCTGTTGTCTTGGAAATTTGTTATTCCATTACTCTGTTTCTTTATATCCAACACATGAAATAGACCACTATGAATCTGTTCCATTGTTTTTAATAGATTTACTCTACATTATATTATCCAGATCCATTTACCTAGTAGCAAACCACATATAATTCCATCTTATAGCCCAGTAATGTCTCATTATGTTTGTATACTTCCCATATAAAATGCTCCATCCTAGAGTTTCTTTATCCATTCTCTGAAGACAAATGTACTCCTTACTACTAACTGACATACAAGCCTCATATTGCCCTGGTCTTTCCCTCTTGATAGCAGTTCCTTTATTGAACACTTTTCTACTCCCGTTGTCAAGTCTTCTGTGTGAACTGTCATCAGCCTCTCATATACCTCTTCACTTAGTCTAGGTACTGCTGACAGCTGTATTCTTTGTTTATAGACTCAGATTAAAACAACAGTAATAATAGGATGTACAATATAAATCTGTTAACTGGGTGGATTACATAAAGGAAGTATGCTTTGTAGAATATTTGGATACCAAAGGACACTGTTAACAACTAACTTTTCTGTAATAGTTTCCCTATTCTTTTCATTCTTCAACTTCTTCTATGCTCTAGTTGTGTATTACACGTTTATTTTCTACAGATTTATTTATAATACTGACTTTCGAAGTAGTGGGAAATCTGTGGTATAGAATACCTGTTTTACAAGTACTAAGGCAAGATTTTGAACTCCACTTTAATTGGACCCAAATTTAGGGATACAATCTGGTGGAACATCCAAAACAATGTAGTCTCTAGTGCATCTTTACTAAATTATCTCCAGTCATCCTCAAAAAAGCCAAGAGCATTTCATTCATTATAACAGAATAGTCTCACTCATCTGAAAATAGAGATGAGGGTTGGAAGGACCAGCTCACGAGATGAAGCTTACCACAAAGAGTGGTGAGCACAGTTAGAGAAATAATTACACTAACAACTGCCATGACAATGGTAGTGAGAGAGAGAAATAGAATTCCTGTCCTAAATTCAGACAGGGGGTGAGGGAGAAAAGAAATGGTGAGCACTGATGGTTGGAAAATTACACCAATGAAGATTGGTGCATATTCAATGACTGAAGCCCACCTATGAATATTTCTGTAATCATGTAGCTTAGATTAGAATTAAAAACAAACAAAAATAAAGAACAATAGGAAAGGGAAAGAAAAGAAGAAACATTGAATTAAAAATAACATGTTACAAATGAGAGTTCTGCCATTTTTTTAGATAAAACAAATGCACATAAACCCATTCACATGACTCTGGGACTTTATATCTTTTAGCAGTTTGCTTAGTACCTCACATAAAAGAGATTATTGTATAAAAAATAAAGGAGCTTTTGTTTAAAGGAGTTCAGATATTTTGTTTATATCTATTTTATGTATATCTATTTTGTTTATTATAAAAATGGTAATCTTACAATTTTGTTTCCTCAGACATTTTTCATACTGTGAAATTACATAGGACTCATAAAACTTAAACTGCAGAATACCAAATTATCATGGATATTTATGTGGTTGGTGTGAAAAATAAATGTGTTTGTAAAAAGCTTCTTTTAAAAAGACAACATTAGGCACAAGATTTATTTTTGGAAGCATTTAATTTTTTCCTGTCTTGTCTAAATGAGTTCATTTTCTGTTTTATAGTTTAATGAAATGTATATAAAAATATCAGTAAATTAAAGATCTTATAAAAACTAAGTGTAATAACACAGTAGAATAATCTGAATGGAATGATGCCCATGTGGCTGAATACATTGAATGATGCAATGCTGTTTGCCAAAGCAGTTATTTGTTATAGGCTTATTAAAATGAACGTATAAGAGAAAATACTATAAGTACCAGTCTGTGATGCTTAACTTATAAGTTTCTTGCATAAGTGATATTTTTCTTAGCACTGGAACAGTTACATTTTTATTTTGCCTTAGTGGAAAGGGGAAGATAAATAGAATTTGCTTTTAGAAGACTCAATCATTTGTAGAAGTCAGTTTATTGCAGCTTACAGAGTATCAGAAACCTAGTGTGCTCTCCCAAAATTGATAGAAGTGACAAAATGGTGGAGTTATTTAAGAATTTTAAACTATGAAATGATATTAGAAGGCTTTTCCTCAAAGACAAAAATTGATGATGATGATGATGATGATAACAAGCCTTAAAGAGAGCTTGCTATGTACCACCTATATTAACTGCTTTCCACATTTTCTAATTTTCCTTGTGACAGCAATACTATGAAATTTTGTTTCTACTAACATAAAGCAAATTCAGAAAGTCAATTGTCCATACAACTAGTAATAACAAGAATAATGACTAAGAACAATTACTTGTTTACAGCAATTGTACTGCTCTGCTGAAAGGTTTCAAATGCCTATCGCTCTTATACTTAGGCACATTTACCTGTGCTGAAGTTGATGACTAATTTTTCCCTCCCATTTAACTAAGAGCCTAAGATGTAGTGGATCATAATTATTGCTTAATATAAAGTTAGCTTTTTCTTTTTCATCATTTGTGAGAAAATTTTAGCATGGAAAATATCCAGAAATACTTTATTCAGTACAGTACTTGTATAAGGAAGAAATGGTTATTTTTTTATGTTTTTTTTTAAAGCAAAATGCCAGATGTTTAAGAAAAAAATGTAAACATTCAATTTTTTTCTTTTTCTAATAGTGAACTATTGATGCTAAGGCAATTTAATACCTATAATATTAAAATTATCTTGCATATGACAGTTAATAGTTATATTCAAAATTATAACATATTACTTACTATTTTGTTTTAATAATATTAAGTGCCCCACTTTATTTGGTTTTGGGGCCACACATGGTGATGCTTAGAAGTTACTTTTGGCTATACACTCAGAAATCGCTCCTGGCTTGGGGACCTTATGGGATGCCAAGAATCGAACTGAGGTTTGTCCTGGGTCAGCTGTATGCAAGGCAAATGCCCTACTGCTGCACTATCACTCCGGCCCCTCTGGGCCATAATTTTAATAAATGTTTCAACTTTATAATTCTAGTGAATTAATTTTTCTAGAGAAAAGGAAATATAAAGATACAAAGATTTAAAGATATATTTGGGGGGGGGGTTGGGGCAACACTGGGTGATGCTCAGGAGTTACTCTTCACTATGTGTTCAGAAATTGCTCATCACTTGGGGAATGCCGGTGAATCAAACAATGGTCCAGCCTAGGTTAATGTATGCAAGTCAAATATACTACCACTTGCATTAGCCACTGCTCTGGCCCCAAGTCCCTTATTTTAGGGATATTATAAAGATCATATTGATTCTGTGTTGGATGATTGGAAAACTTCACATAGTTACAAATGTTAACTACTTGTCACTTATCAAATCACTGTATTTCCCTAGATAACTTTACCTGGTGGGTTATCATTTTCACAGGTTACTCATATCAAAACCTTTGGTTACATAAAATGACCAACTACTAAATAGTGAACAGAATTTGACCATGAATAAATGCAAACCCAAATAAAAATTAAGGGGTGATTGGCCATGGGATTTTCAGTATATTTTACAAATTTAAAATAATCCTGATACTATTGTTGTAATAAAGCACATTTAAAATAAAAAAGAGAAATTGAAATGAAAATCAGGTGATCAGGTGTATTTTTCTTTTTTCCCTTTAAAACTTGAAGTCAAACTGTATGCTTTGTATTATAAGATGCACTTTTTCCTCAAAAGATGAATATTTCATAACAATAATTTTTATTGTCACCAAAGAGTGAATAACAAATCTTTCACAGTAGTATTTAAGGTACATAGTGACAATGAATCAGGGCCATCCCCACCACCAGGGTTGTCCTCCTTCCTCCATCCCTTTTCCTGGCATGTGTCCCATATCTCCTCTTTGTCCCCTGGAGTGCTAGGCTGTCCTCCTTCTTCCATCCCTTTTCCCGGCATGTGTCCATATCTCCTCTTTGTCCCCTGGAGTGCTAGTGAAACTGCTCCCTCTGTGTATAGTTTGTTGTAGATAGGGTATCGATTCTGTTGTTGACTTTAGGTTTGATGTTTAAGTCAGATCATTTCAATGTTCACATGGCTGTTTGGTCCTAGTACCATTGATTTTTATTTCCCCCCTCAATTCATGAGGCAGAGCAAGATGATTGTGTTGTGTGGTTCTGCTGGAAGAGGACAAAGAGAAAAAAAAGATAGCAGCTACTAAAAAAATAAATAGCACTCAGCAGCAAAAGAATCACCAAAAAATAACCACAAGAGTGAAGAAGAAGGAAAATAAAGAAGAAAAATGAAGAAAAAAGAGAAGTAGAGAAAAAAAAAGGAGTGCTGGTGTGGCAAGGTATTGCCCCCCCCCCTTTTTTTTGCATAGGCACAGTAAGTCTTGGGAAAGTAAGAAAGGGAATTTTTCCTTGGCTTAAGAGATTCAGGGTTTCTTTGCTCTTGAAGCATACTGTCATGGAAGCAACTATTGGCTCTGTACATGCTCATGACCATATCCCAAGGTCTTTTGTGTGATGCCAGGAAACTTTCAGCTCAGTTGTGAATGATAAAATCAGGCCTCTGTAGCTAGAAATCTTGGAATTTGCACTGGTTATAGGACAATAATAGAGTCTTTAGGGTTCTAGAATCTTGTTCCATTATTATTGTTGTAATCTGTCTTCTTGTAATGAGTAGTTGTGGTTTTTCTCAGATCCTACACCAAAGCCTAGGATAGAGCCTTCCTCGTGGTTCCAAAAGTTCTGCTCAGTCTCCTTTGTCAAAGCTGAGCCTCTGTTATTAGAGATCTTGAGTTTTGTACAAGCCCTAGGCTCCAGCCTAGGGCAAGGTTTTTCTTATTGGTCCCAGGATAAGGTCTGTCCAGTCGTGATTGTGAAAATCAGTTTTATGCAGTTAGTGCTCTTGGTTCTTACACAGATCAAAGGATGCCATGTCTTCTGATTTCCTCTGACTGTTAGATGCTGTGATAGAACAATCTGCTTTTAGATCAAGTTGTCATTTCTTTGTTGTCGTGATTCATATCAGAAATAGTGCAAGTTGGTGCCAGAGTAGTATTATAAATTTCCCAGTGGAGTTTGGTGCCTGGTGTTGTTACAGGGAGCTATACCAGTTCTATGTGTTGGATCTGGTGTTCGCGGTTAGACAAACACTGTCCAATCTCATGGAGACTGAGTTGTATCCACATAACATATGTTGAGGATGGGAGGTGCCCCTGTGTATGTATAAAAAGTATGAGTTCTTATCCCCAGAAGAAAATATCTTATTTATGTGTAAATGGTTTCCCCATTTTTACTGTGCCTATACAAAATCATATGGTGTAATGTTATATTGCTGGTGCTATTGTGGGTAAGAATGACAGGCTATAGAGTCTCTGTGCTCTGGTTTTGACCTGAGCTTTCATTCCAGGCAAGACTTTTTCTTCTCAGTTTTTATACCAAGCAGAACCAAAACCAGTGAAGATAAATAAAATAATATAAAATAGAAAAATAAATAAAACTGAATTTAAAAAGTAATTGAAGAAAACAATTGATGGAGGAAGTTACTTTTATATTTGGAAATAAACACCCTAAGATGCATTATTATAAAGATATTAAACGTACAAAGGAAATAGAGGCCTCCCAATAGGTCTTTAGAGATATTCTTTTGGGGAGTGAAATCCAAGGCACTTTTTTTTTTTATCACACACCTTGGTCTTGAGTTTGAGAAATGATTTACAGCATTACGGGATCAGGCAGTGTCCTTGAGAGGGGGTCTTTCTGAAGCTGAATCCAGTACCATGCAACAGTCTACATTTTGAGGGGGGTGAGAAGGGTCACATAGCATGAGTCAGCAGGCGTGTTGGTTGTAGTTTCTTCCCAGGGCATGAGATGTGGGACTTGAGAGGTGTCTTTTAGTTTAGTAGCTGGGTAGTGGTTTATTGGGGCAGGAGGTCGGTCTTGGTGCCTAATGAGTTAAGAAATGAGGGTAAAGAGGATTAAATAAGGAGAGATAAAGGATCAGGATTGGTGGATGAGAGTGTAGAAGGGATTCTGAATTGAGGTGGAGGAATAATATATAAAAGGAGCTATATACACTATAGACATAGATTGTTTACAGTTTAGGTTTGGCAATCAGAAGACTACTGTAGAGAAACTCACACAAACATATAGACAGACTTTAGAGATCTATTCGAGTATTATCCTCTGGGTCTTGGGTATTCCATTTCCTTTCCTAGGAACAATCTGAAATTATGAGCATTGTGTAATGATGATTTTAAAAAGTATAGTTATTGCGTGGGCACATTAGCACCTGCGCAATTTTGAAAATTCAGCCTAGTTATAAAGGACCCCCCTGCAAGGAGGTCCACAGCATAGCCCTATTTATGGCCATGGAAGGTCTGGTTTCCCTTCCCCCACCACCAGTAGAGACCCAGCTGCAAGGCCTTGCCTGAAGCCCTGTTCTGGCTGGGGGGGAAGGGGTCCCATCTCCCTGCACTAGTGTTCAGTACAGGGGGCCTGTCAGTTAACTCCCCCGCTCAGTGACCCCCGCACACCAGTTGTAAGAAGATAGGTGAAATCCTGGCATGTGGGGTCTGCTGAAGCAGTCTCCAACCTCTCCCTGGTTTTCAAAAGATGAATATTGTGGAATGAATGCCACCTGGAGCTTAGGCCTGAGTGCAGGAAGGAGAGCATTTAAAAACTATGTGCGGGGCCGGAGAGATAGCATAAAGGTAAGGCATTTGACTTGCATGCAGAATGACGGGGTTCCAATCCCAGCATCCCATGTGATCCCCCGAGTCTGCCAGGAGCGATTTCTGAACGTGGAACCAGGAATAATCCCTGAGCACTGCCGTGTGTGACCCCCCAAAACAAACAAACAAACAAACAAATAAAAACTATGTATGTCTTATTGTCAGATGCCACTTATACTGCAAAAATACAGTATTTGTTGACTATATTCATTATTCATTTGCCATCATTAATCAAATGAGAATTTCTAGTCATTCACTGAATCTAGAAGATATTTTTCTAAAATTCTGGCTAATATGATATGTGTGGTCAGCTGATTCATATCCTAAATACCATACATTGGAGAAAGAATAATACCAGAAGATATGAACAAGAAACACTGAAATTCTCCAGATGATGATAGGAGAATGGTTCTGGCACTTTAGGAGTGCATTCATTTCTAGGTTATTGGGCAGTGCTAAATGTATTTAGATGACGATATAGTGATATGCTACTATGTGAAAATATTATCATTCTCTCTTACACAAAATCCTTATTGGAATTCCTGAACTTGATTTTCTTTTCTACCATAATTAAAATTTTTTCCTAAGAATATGTACACTGCTATTTGAGTCTTGACATATTCAGTTCAACTATTTATATTATCCAGACTAATAAGTCTTTCACAATACTTTTTAATTCTATATGAATGTCTAGAAGTCTTTAAAAAGGCAACTCGGAAGTTCTAAAGCCTATTTTCAAATGTATGTGTAATTTAATAACAAAAAGTGCTGTCCTGGGGCATGTGGACATAATGCAAATCATGTTAAATCTAATAACATACAATCCTAATCCAAATGTACAGGAGGTTTTTCTGTTAATTTGAATTAAGCTTTATTTGACACATGAGAATAAGATACAAAAATTGTTTCATTTTAAATCAACTGCCCCTTGAAAAAAAGAACCTTCAAATTATTTTTACTACTGAAGAAAAGCAGAGATCGTATATTTTCTGATGATATGAATATTTACTTGATTTCAATAATTATTTAACAGTAATATAATAAGTTGAACATTTTCTTATAAATCATGTAGCAAATAGGAGCTATGAGTCTTCCTATTTAATTTGATCATTGTCTTTGTGAACAAATCTATTTTAAGTCCAACTTGGCTTTTAAAAATCAAATATTTAAGGAAGAATTCTTTCCTTATTCCCTTCCTATCTCCCTCCCTCCCTCACTTCTTTCCTCCCTCCCTCCCTCCC